>CM064970.1:63749216-63946216 GCA_032847665.1 Solanum chilense
ACCGAATAAAAATTAAATTGATTATTTACACTTCACTAAAAATTAAATTGATTATTTACACTTCACAACAACACTTGGCGGAAAAAGAGAGGGAGAGGGTAACACAAAGCGGGAATTTCAAGAAAAGGTAAAAAGGAAAAAAAGATTCAAGTTTTATCTCAACTCTCCTTTTATAGTACTTTGTCAAATCGATTTTGGTTTCTTTTATTAATGAGGACATGGAGCTTTATGACAACACAAACTTTTTCCTCTCTACTAAGTTTCTGCAAATTTTATGTTTATGTGAACTTTTTAGTTAACAGTCGGCAACAGAAATTCTTAGGCATAATACCTAAATCAAAGCTAGGACTGTTATTAGGAGCAATACATAAAAAAAAATAACTACAACGAATAGCAAGTGATGGATATTTATCTTTTTAAAGAAGGCTAAGCCACATGATAAATACACTATCTCTGGATGAGTTTAGTTCCAGCAAGCCAAATCACAGTGATCTCTTAATATTTGAAGTTCAAGCAAAAGTGAACAATTGGTTACAAGGGTTAAGAGTTTCCCCGGATAAGGGAAGTCAATTCATCTTACAGCGTGGAAGCTAAGACCAAGATAGGAAGGGGTATTGTGACATCACAAAATCGAGACAACAGACAAGAAGTAGCCACAAAATTTTGCAATATCAAATTGATGTTTGTGCAAGAACAGCGAACAACGGGAGCAAAAGTTCGAACAGTGTACTCCAAATTTCAAACTTTCCCACGAATAAACAGAAAATAAGGGTAACAAAGTGGCTATTGATAAAGAAGAAAACAAATTTACATGACATAACATAAACAACAATATCACAAAAATAACAATATCAAGAACATAGCGACTCATGATAAGACATACACAGTAAAAAGGAAAACACAACAGTTCTTGATAAATAAAGAGGCGAAAAAAGTTTACCTGATGTATTTGAATTAATGAGGCACAGAAAAGAGAACAGATTAATGGATATAACTATGGAGACATTTATAGAGATGACTAAAGAATCTGAAAAGGTTTTGCATCATCTGATAATTAAAGCAATGGAAGTTGGAAAAGGGATGTTACACCAATCGGCTGAGCAGAAACGTATACTTTCTGGAGAATTAAATTAGAGCTGAGATTATCAGCAATTTTTTTTAAAAAAATTATATTTAAGTAATACTATAAGGTTAAAAGGGTAAATCAACTTTGGGGTAAAGAAGTTCCTACTTATAATAATATACTAGTTCTCGAACACGTGCAACGCACGTGTATTTCATACCATTTTAATCTACACGAACACACAGTCAATTATGAACCTGTGTGCTCCAAGCATAGTCCATATCCACATTTCAAAGTTCAAATATGCAAAGGCTTTCACAGATCAACTTGTATCTGAATTTGAATTTTATTGCAACAGAAGCTTTTCATAAATAGATATTATACTAAAAGAAGTGAATATGCTGCTAGCTTAGCAAAATAATACAAAAAGTGTTTGTCAATATTTGTAGCTAAATCAATTATATTGGAATAAATTTATCTGAAGTAAGACTCTTTTTAGAGGAGAAATCTAACCAAAGAAGGCAAATGAAATAATTGGACAATCCCACCTTATGATACACTTTATAGAGTGTTTAACGAATGTTAAAGATTGATCAAAATATATATTATTGAGAAGATTAAACTATGTACAACCAATAAAACAAAGAAATTTTATATATTAAAATATGAATAAAAATGTAAAAAGAAGTTGGAAGATGAAAGAAAAAAAATTTAATGAGTGAAATAAATTTTAGAGTTCTTACACACAAGAATTGTAGGAATAGTAAATTAAAGTTTTTCTTAGAAAAATTAAATTTATACGACAAAATTATGGAAACATGAAAAGACACATGAAAAATTAAAAGGTCAAATACTATTAAAATAAATATAAAAAATATACAGATGAAATTTAACTTTAAAAGATACAATGATTTCTGTAATCAAGACAAAAACTAAGACGAAATTGAAGAAAATGGAGTACCTTGTATAGAGAAATTTCTACGTCAGTCCTTTTGCTTGTATCACCTTTGGGGATTCTAGTCTTAATCAATATTTTTTCTTCGGAATACCTTGTAAGTTTCACACCCACATTCACATGTTGTGTATCCCAATTTGGTAATCACACGGTCACAATTTCGTCACGACCATCTTGAAATTGAGCCATCCGTTGAATCCATAAACAAGGACCTGAGTCAAATCGCATAACCATTAGCATACTAAAAATTGATAAGAAAATAGTTAAGTTGATTTTAGACTTTCAAAATGACGAATATTTTGAGAAAGACGAAGTCGTACCAAGAGAATAATGTACCATCTAAATCGATAATCCGAACCTATAATTTGGTTATTGGGTCAATGGTTCAGGTTAATGGCTTCACATTTCGAATCTCAGTTTACCATAAACTTCTTATCCGCTTATTAGTTTGGGCCTCGATTTGTCCATAATTCTAATTGGGTGCCCGATAATTTGATAAGAAATTTAATTAATTATAATTATATGAGTTAAGGCCTTAGACATGTTTAGCCTTTAGGTTTTACATTTCAGTCTTTAGACTCTTTACAGTCATTTTATAGTTGACACTAGAATTTGATAATAATATTTCAAAGTTGTGAATCATTGTCACTACTCCCACACCGGCGAGTTATATTGAATATCATTTTCTAAGTGTCTAAATTGAGGTTTTAATGGTTGGTTCTTTTACTTTAAGTCTTTGTTTTTATCTTCTTATTATAGTGAGCGATTTAGTGAGATATGCTTGCAGTGTCACAATATTACGATCTGCAACGAAAAAGTTTTTATTTAATGGTCTAATGATCAATAGTGGTTTTCGTCAGTTGTGCTGTAATGGTTTCTCTTTATAGTTCATATCAAAATAGGCTTGGTTGTTATAATGAACAATTATTTTTCAAAGTTATATCGTTACTAGTCTACTTTTTCTAGGGTTATAAACAAACCCGAAGCCTTTTAGATCAGTGGTCTATAATCATCAATCTCATTCTTTTTTTCGCCAAAAACCTAATATGAGGGAGCCGCCGATGATGACGTCCATAATTGAAATATTTTTCTTAATCGATCGTCAATTTTTTACTCGAAATAATTATAAAAATTTACACAAATAAGTGCGACAATATTTAACTAAAGGATATGAGTTAAAACTAAAGTCGTTCCCACAATTTTTTTTAAAAAATTCACTAATTTAATTAAAGTGGAAACCAAAAAACCATTTTTTTTTAAATTTTTTCCCCCAAAATATCATTGCTAAAAAAAGACAATTCTTTATTGACAATTCATGTGACTCAGTTGGAAGAGTTAACATTCACGCTTTTACATCTTTTGGAATATTGTATCACAGAATGCACACACTTTACTAAAGTTTTTTCTGTCACGCTAAAAGGCCTTTCTCTTAACTCACACTTTGTTTGTGCTCTTACTCTCTATATATAGCTGTGTGTGTCTATGCATTCAATTCATTCATAAATGTATATTACTCTGTTTTTCTTTTACAGTTCTGAAGAATTCAAAGCGATCTGTTTTTGATTTTCTGGCAGAAAAAGGTATTTGTAAATGCAGTTTAGTTTAGTTTCTGTATATGTTTTTTTATTTATTATTTTGATTGATGACGAAAATTGTACTTTTGACTCAGGTGAGGAAGATGGATTCAGGGGACGGCTCTGTTTCAAAGAGGAGAACTAGACAACAATCTTTAAAACATATGGTGGAGATTGTTGAAAAAAAGAGGAACGAGTTGAGTCAAAGTGGGGACTCTACGAATGGAAGGAAAAGAAAAAATATGGAGACTTCTGGAGTGGAAAACAATGGGAGGAGGAAGTTCAGTCGAGGAAATTCTGAGTACTTAACAAAGCAGAGTTTCGTTGAAGAAGTATCTGATGATGATGATTCGTCATCGGAGGAGACTGGTCCTGATCCTGATGTTGATGTTGATATTGTTGAGGAGGAGGGCAGTGATGCTGATGTTGTTATCGTTGCGGAGGAGGAAGAGGAGGAGTTGGAGGAGGAGGGCAGTGATGCTGATGTTGTTATCGTTGCGGAGGAGGAAGAGGAGGAGTTGGAGGAGACTGATCCTGATGCAACCTCGTACTATAAGTCGGAAATCGAATCTTCAACTGATGCTCTTCAAAAGAATCCGAAGAAGATTCTTGAAGAGACTGAATTTCTTAATTTCATCGTTGATTCAATAAAAAATGTCGATGATCGCAAGGAAGTCCCTGCTCCAGAAGAGATGGAACATGTTTCTGTCAAAGAAACACTTCCTTTAGTATTCCTATTTGAAGACGAGGAACCTATTCCCCCTGAGAAAGAAGAATGGGAAAAGGAAATAGAAGATCTTTTCTCTGAGATGAACATGTGCATCTTGGAATCAAATATTGGATTTACGAATCCATCAGTTTCGCCGATGCAGAGTGGAGAATTAAGTGAATGTCAAATGGGGAACCACAAGCTTAAGCTAGATGAACAAATAGGACTCTTCTGTTCAGTTTGTTCATATGTCCATTTGGAGATGAAATACATCTTCCCTGATTTTGTAAGTATACGAGTTTTTTTCTTTCAAGCCCTTTTCTTTTTAAATATTTTTGTAAATACATCTTCCCTCCAATTTATTTATAATTCACTCTTAAATTCTTCAACTTATGTGACATCTGCAGGCTCGGAGAACTCAAGGGAGGTATGAAAGAAAATGCTTTGGAGAATCCTCATCAGTCTTGGATGTTGACGGCTTCAGAGTTCCTGATTCTTCAGCAGCTGAGGATTCTCCCGTTTTTGGAGAAGGAACCGTGTGGGATTTGGTTACCAAAAGTTCCAAAGCCACTATGTATCCTCATCAACGTGGAGGGTTTGAGTTCATGTGGAACAACATCGCTGGAGATACAAAGATTGAAAGGTTGAGAGAACCCCTATCGGAGAGTAAGGGAGGGTGCATTATCTCACACCCACCTGGCACCGGAAAAACACGACTGACCATAGTGTTTCTTCAGTCGTATCTGAAGCTGTTTCCAAAGTGTCGGCCTGTAGTCATAGCTCCGTCAAATTTACTTCTTAACTGGGAAGCGGAGTTCCAAAAATGGGCGATGGATATTCCCTTCCACAATTTGAACAACAAGAACTTTTCTTTAAAGGAAGATGAAGGTACTGTTGGTGTCTTTCACTGTTTATCCGGTGCTGCGAAAAAAAATCCACATCTTATACGGATGGTGAAGCTGAAATCCTGGGCGAAAAGTAAGAGTGTTTTGGGAATTAGTTACGATTTGTTCAGGATTCTCACAGGAGAAGATGGAGAAGGTTATAACAAAGAGCTTAGAGAAATACTCCTAAAGTTTCCTAGTCTGCTGGTCCTTGAAGAGGGGCACACTGCTCGGAATGAGCACAGCCTTGTGTGGAAAGCACTGAAGAAGGTTGAAACAGAGAAGCGCATACTTCTTTCTGGAACTCCGTTCCAGAATAACATCAAAGAACTGTACAACACTCTCTGTGTAGTTAGTCCAAAGTTTGCTGCTGATTTGGAGCAGAAATGGGCTTCTCTTAGCAGTTCAATTGACAAGAATGCCCGAGCGTTGGAAGAGCTTAGGGATATTCTTTCACCCCTTGTCCATAAATGTAGCGAAAATGTAAAGAAGGTAGGCCTTCCAGGTATACAGGATACAGTAATACATTTGAAACCCACAGAGTTGCAGAAGGAGTTACTTAAAAAAGTTCCAGAGAATCCGGGATCCTTTTATGAACAAAATCTGATGTCTCTGATCTCTGTTCATCCTTCATTAGTGGCAAATAGGAAGGAGTTCTCGGAGTTGGAAAGTCAGCTCAAGGAAAGAAGATGTCGGTTGGATCCTGATATTGGGGTAAAAATGAAATTTGTTATTGAACTGATCAGACTATGTGGTGGGTGGAAGGAGAGGGTTATTATATTTAGCCAGTTACTTGATCCTCTAAACCTGATCAAGGAGCAGCTCAATTCTCTTTTTAGCTGGACTTTAGGCCGAGAGATTCTCTATATGGATGGGAAACTTGATGTAAACCAGCGGCAAATATCAATAAATTCTCTGAATGATCCTAAGAGTGATGTAAAAGTGCTTCTTGCATCGACAAAAGCCTGCTCAGAAGGGATAAGTTTAATAGGGGCCTCAAGAGTGGTTTTGCTTGATGTTCTCTGGAATCCCTCGGTAGAACAGCAAGCCATCAGTCGAGCATACAGGAATGGTCAGACAAAATTTGTTCATGTTTACTGTCCAGTGACATCGAAATGGGAGGTTGACAAGATCGAACAACAAACAAGAAAGAGATATCATTCAGATGTACTGCTGTCCAGGAATGAAGAGAACACTTCGTGTTCTGTGTCAGAGGATATCATACTAGAATGCATGGTTAAGCATGACGGCCTGCGTCATATTTTTGAAAAGCTATCTCATGCACCTCGTGTGGTACCTTCGACATGCTTTAATTTTGGTAGCCAACCTTCAAAAGGGAGCAGTTAGGTAGTCCGACTTGTTTTAGTGTATTTTGTTAACTTTGTAAAATGGCTCAAATGTTTTATCTCTTTCTTGTAAGGCTAGGATGCTGTTGCTGTGAGAAATTTTATTGTAAGCACGATAAGGCTTGAAGGACTGAAAAACTTAATGGTACGCCAATTCTGGTGCCAAGAAAAAAACTATTTGACCAAAGTGTTAAGATTTTAAATAAGGTTTTGAAATCTTCTACTTGTTGTACTGAACAAAGTCTCCATCGATTACTAATTGAACCATCTGATTTTACGTCACCTTCACATATAATGGAGGCACGCTTCAAAAACCTGCATCATATATATTAGCAACTTCAATACTCTAAGAAAGTTAATAGAAAACCAAGCATACAAATCAATAAGAGTCCAAATTTATGTCTCATTAGATTATTATCAACAACAAAATATACTAGTTTTATTGAAAGAGACTTACCTCAGACAAATAAAGCAAAACGAAGGGAGCATGTATTACCTGAAGGTACAACAACTAATGTTTCTTTAGGTACTACATTACATCCCTGGAAGAAATCCTCAGCAGTTGATGGAATTGCAATTTGTCTTTTGGTAATAACACGAGCCAAACTAGTAAATGGACTCCCTTTTGGCTTAAACTTAGCGTAAAATCTGCTTCCCATTTGGAGAATGGCTGTACCAAGTACATTATCTGCTACACAAATGAAAAATACCAGCTTTCCAGCTTATGTTATCTTCAACATAGACAATAGCTGTTGATGCTACAACAACAGCAAAATACCAAAAGAAGAAGAACAAATTATAGAAAATTCCTTGATCGGCTCCAATCGTCGAAAGGGTTGATCGGGTACCACCACTACCCAATATTGCTAGAACAATGGCTGCATAGAGTACTACATATTGAACTTTTGGTTTAGGGGTACATGAGGTTGAACCAACTTCACATGGATTAGGCCTTAAAGAATGAACTGTAGCTGTTTTAGTGGCGTACAATTAAGTTTTAGTGGAGAATGCAAAATCTATTTATCGTGCTTTATCTTAGATTTAAAAACTAACTCTTAGTTTACTCCTAACTTTCACTTACACCTGTTAAGTATAATGGTTCCATCACTTCTGCTAGCACAATGATCTGAGCTTGCATGAACTCGGTACTTTAAGTTAATACTGTGAATCAAGTGCTTCAAAGTAGAATCACGATAGATTGTTAGATACTAAACACTTGTCTGTCGAAATGGTTCAATTTTCTGAAGCCTAATCTGTTCTCTCAAGCTTTTCTATCAGCCTCACTTGTGCCAAATTGATTACATCTTAATATATTGGTATGTTGCTTCGCCATTCTCTGGTGCAACATCCTTCAGTTTATCTTTAGATGTTATGAAGCCTATCAAACTATGAGGAAGAACCAACAGTAGATAGTCGAGTCTTTGAAGCAACAAAAGTGCAGCAGCATCTTTAGACTAACTTCTCTGATGGAAAGAAGCACAAATTTCTCTTTCCAAATTAAAAAAAGGAGCATTCAAATTCAATTATAAATATTGAAATCATAAATTTGGTACATATAAATCCGATATGAGTATACACCACTTTTAAAAATGTGTATATAATCCAACACATATAATGTATTATTTTAAATATAAATAAACTCTTGTAAGAACATAGAACATCCTGTGGGTGATGCAAAATACTATCTGCATTCTTCGTAAACCAGGTGTGAATCTGCACATTCTTAGAGCTCTAATCTGCATTCTTCGTAAACCAGGTGTGAATCTGCACATTATTGCATCAAACTGTCTGAAACCAGAAGGAAAGAAATAAGATTCAAAAATAGGTAGTAAGCAAGTCAGATTACTACACTTGGATTGCAGGTATAAACTTTTCCTTTGATCTATGGTGTATGTATCGTTTCATATTCGATACGAGCAGGGGCGAAGCATGGTAAGGCTAAACCCCATTACACTGTTGATACATGGTTCAAGTTATGTTTAAAGTGTATATAGTAGACGTTGAACTCACTTTGCTGTTAAGTTTCTTGCTTTTTGTAAGATCAATCTTGTTAAATGTCGCAATTTAGAGATTTGATGTGAAGAGGTAAAATGTAATTGGAATCAGAAGTGATTGAGATAAGTCGTATTTGTGTCTGCGTAAAACAGAATGTGCAGTGGCATATGTGATCTAAATTTGGATTGGAATCTTGGAAAAACTATTTGCATACGCATTTTAATGTGAATTAAATTTTGTTATGCATGAGAAATGCTTGACAAATATAGAATGGCAAATGGTAGACTCACTAGCTAAGCTTATTTCGGGACCAGATAGTTGCAATCTCTTTCAAAATGAAGGCAGTGCCATGTTAGTATTGGTTGTAGGTGTTGAGATGAATATAAGCAGGCTCCCGTTAATTAAGCTAGCAGCACATGTTGCCTTTCTTGCTTCTTTTCTCCATGTTTCCATAATTGATTAACTATGTTCTTCTTTACATCTTCTTTTTATGTACTAAGCCTATTGAGATACAAAGCCACTGTGATTCCCACAGGTTTAGAGTTTAGGAAGCACATTTTCTTTTGTTACTGGTTATCTGCTCTATTTTACTTGTCACATATGTTGAATGAGTTTAATGAATTAAAGAGCTCAACGTCCACTTCTGTTTGGTTGTATAAGCTCACTGTCCTCTCTATATGTTATGACGTCTCAATTCTTTGTTGGTTTGTCTGTGGCTCTGACAATAGATGTTGCTAATTCTTCATATACTATGCAGGGCCACCGACAATGGATTGCAGAAGTTCAATTCCTCGGTGTGTTGGAGCACCCTAATCTTGTTAAACTTCTGGGATATTGCGCTACAGATGGCGAAAGAGGGATTCAGCGCCTGTTGGTTTACGAATACATGCAAAATAGGAGCTTAGATGATCATCTGTTCAACAAAGCTGTACCTGTAGTTCCTTGGAGAACAAGATTGAAAATTATCCTTGGTGCCGCACAAGGGATGGCTTATCTGCACGAGGGACTAGAAGTCCAGGTATGCTTAACTACTCAGATAAAATGATTGGCACTTCAAATTCTGCTAATCAGGTTACAATTGATTTTGTGCTTATGACATAGAAAACACATATCGTCTGACTTTGTTAACAGAGTCACAACCTTAATTTCAAATGCCAAAAGAAATCCAGCTGACAATTAGATATATAATAGACTTGTTTATCAAGCTCTCTAATTACGTTTTTTTTTTCCATTTAATCAAGTTGATGAATTTGTAGCAGTGTGTTGTCGGGGGTTAGTCGACATGCTTTTCCTTCTTTAAATTATTATGAAATTTGGTATATACCCGTTCCATTTTCTGGCAAAATGTTACATTTAAACTTGGTTAATTCACAATATCAGTATTTCCAACTAAGTTCTGAAGCCAAGAGAGATTAAACGAGTTGGCGTGGTTGACAAGAGGTAGCATGTTTATGATCATAATTAACACCAATAAAGTTAAAAACATTTTGTGCTCCTAAAAACACCTTTCTTCTTTCTATCTCTATACCGAACTCTTGAACTTTTTCTTTCATTTCCTTTCTTAATGAATAATTTTTGGTTAAAATTGAAGGTGATATATCGAGATTTCAAGTCATCAAATGTGCTACTGGATGAGAATTTTTGTGCAAGGCTTTCAGATTTTGGGCTTGCAAGGGAAGGGCCAGCTGGTGACCGCTCTCACGTGTCTACAGCGGTAAGTGATGATAATGTTTGATTTTGCATGGATGCTGAATTTTTGTAGTGGACTTCCCTAGAAAAGAGGGTGTGGTAGGGGTTTTTTATGCCAAATTCTGTACATTTGAGATATACCTGCCTTTTTGGCTAATACTTGAAGGGACTGCCTTTTTATGTCTTCTTCTCGCCTAAGTTGCTCGGACTTTTCACTTTCAGTGTCTCACCCGTGTCAACACGACGTGGATGTGGGATCTGTACCAGATTTGGTCAATCTACTATGGGTACTTTTACCAAAATCAACAGAGAAATTTGGGATAGATACAATGATTTCTGTAATCAAGACAAAAAGTAAGACGAAATTGAAGAAAATGGAGTACCTTGTATAGAGAAATTTCTACGTCAGTCCTTTTGCTTGTATCACCTTTGGGGATTCTAGTCTTAATCAATATTTTTTCTTCGGAATACCTTGTAAGTTTTCCACACAATATCTCATAATTTAGACATATAACTCTAATTTTTAGCCGCATCCCCACCCCCGTATCTAAACTTGGATCCACAACCATAAATCTTAAGATTTATATCATGAAGGATCCGACACCTGGATCCACACCCTTATCGAACCCACACACGAGTCTGAACAAATTAGCTTCTCGCTATGATGAGCCATCATATACCTCTTTCCAGTCTCAAGTTACCATGCTGTTTGTTTTCATTGATCTCTAGCTATTTATGTTAACCATGTGCTTTATTACTTTACTAGCTAGTTTATCTTTACACACATTTTTAGACTTCAATTCTCATGGCCTGATTGTTAATACGTAACTCTTTGTTCTTAGCCGGTGGGGACTTTAGGATATGCTGCCCCTGAATATGTTGAAACTGGACATCTATCAGTTAAGAGTGATGTATGGAGCTTTGGAGTTGTCCTCTATGAGATCCTCTCAGGCAGGCGAACTTTAGAAAGGAGCCGTCCTGTGAACGAGCAGAAACTTCTTGATTGGGTAAAACAATTTCCTGCTGATAGTAGAAGATTTAGCATGATAATTGACTCGAGGCTTCGAAACGACTTCTCAATTATTGCTGCTAAGAGAATTGCTAAACTGGCTGATAGCTGCTTAAACAAGAACGCCAAAGAGCGACCAAAAATGAGCGAAGTGGTTGAGATACTGACACAGGCAGTACAAGAATCACAAGAAACAACTTCTACTGAAGCTACTGGTGCAGGTCCATCTAGGCCTACACAGCTTCCCTTACCTAACCAACTCAAAAAGAAGACCATCTCCGAAACTGCACGACCATTGATCCCCTTAGCTCACGCAAGTCTACTTAAATACGGTCTATACAACTTACTCTAAATAAGCTAATATTGTCTAACTTCCTTTACTTGCTATTTCAGGCTTGAAGACTCCACATATTGCGGGATCTAACTTATTTCATCCTCAAAATTGAGACCCTTATGCACGAAACGAGTGTCTATATACGTATATATATATATATGTTAAGTAATATTCTTTGGCAAAAGTGTGTTCTTTTTGATTAAGTATGTTTACACTAGGGAGAGTATGGCAAAAGGAGGGAAGTTTTCTTTTTGTATTATAAGTGATGCAAGTACTTGTAGTGTTTATGTAAATAAATCCATTTGTTTTCCAAGTTATCAAAAAACAAATTTTTGTGACTCCTTATTCTGTGTGGCACTTAAAAATCTTAACAACTCTACATCTGTTTTTCTTTTCACTGTAAATTCTACTGTCCCTTCCAGCATCAGCAGAATACACAAGATCTGTAATCATCATTGAGTCCAACTCCAGATCGTATTTGTCGTATCAAGGTCGATTACACCATTCTATTGCATAGAGTGCTGCCATTGCTTCTGCCTGATTGTTGCTTTTACATTGAGTTGGGACTGAGAAAGCCATAATGAGATCACCAGTGTCATTCCTGATAACCCCTCCAACGTATATAAGTTCTCAGACTAGGGTATTTCGACATGCGATTTCATTTTGTAATTTGAAATTAGAGATGAAATTAATATTTGGACATGCAATTTCATCTTTATCAAAATCCCAAATTCTCAAAAAAGGTTGACTTGAGAATTTCATATATAAAAATTGACACACGAGTTTATAGTTGTAAAAAAACAACAACCATATATCTATATATATATTTTTTTCCGAGAATACTATAGGAGTGATGAAATATTCATGGAATATAAACATGATTATAATTACTAATGATTTGACTAACAAACGCGTCAACATATATAGCAGACTACAACTTATGTTTGATTTTTATTATTGAACTAAATTTGCTCGATAAATGCTAATTTTTCTTTTAAGAATAACATTGTGATGATCTATTGTACTTTTGTTATGAATTTTTTTATGGTATGGACTTTTGCTTTTTTGGCAAGATTGGATAAAGAATTGAGACAGTTTTGATAGTTTTCATTTCACAACCTGTGATTCTTTTTACGTTTATGAGCAAAAAATATAATTCAAAATTCCAAATTGCATGTTTAAACAAAACTTCAACTTATATTAATTTCGTACCACATGGCCAAACGGACCCTTAGTATTTTACAATGGAGGAAACTAAATAAATACCACATAAATACACATTAATTACAAATACATACCCCTTACATTGATGCCCCAAGTGATAATTTCTTGAAACTGTATATACATATGCTGTATTGGTATCATTAAGGTTTCTTAATTACACCATACTCATTCGTAATGATATTGTAAAAGTATATATTACCAAATTATCAATCTTAATGATACCAATACAGTATGATCTATCTATCTATCTATCTATCTATCTATCTATCTATACACCATGATATCATTTATGTATCTTGTATATAAATTATTCATTAGTAAATGATACTATAAAAGTATATACTATCAAAATGTGATATATCTCTAATAAAGGAAAAAAGAAAATAAAAAAGAAGAACAAAGAGATAAATAATGAGTATTACCAAATGATATCTCTACTAAAGGATAAAATGAAAAATGATATAGAAAAAAATTAAAAAAAATTGTTACCCAATTGGATAACATGAACAAGAATAAAAATAATAAAAGATAAAAGAATAAAGAGAAAATAAAAATAATAAATAAGGAAAGAACACAGGTAATTTATTTTATTTTCTTAAAAAGGTAAAAATATAGAAATAGAGAAAAAATAAAAAGAAGATAAACTAACCAAAATAAATAAATAAACACAAAAATTACCAAATTGTAACTCTACTAAAAGATAAGATGAAATAAAAATAAAAATAAAAAATAATAAATGAGAAAGAATAAAAGAGAAAATAAAATAATTAATGAGAAAGAATAAAGTATTAATGATAAAATAAAAATAATAAATAAGAAAAAAATGAAAATTATTAATAATAGGATAAAAGTTACTAATTTACTTTTTCTAGGGTTATAAACAAACCCGAAACCTTTTAGGTCAGTGGTCTATAATCATCAATCTCATTCTTTTTTCCGCCAAAAACTTAATATGTGGGAGCAGATGATGATGCCCATAATTGAAATATTTTTCTTAATCGATCGTCAATTTTTTACTCGAAATAATTATAAGAATTTACATAAATAAAAGCGACAATATTTAATTAAAGGATATGATTTTTAAAAAAAATTCACTAATTGAATTAAAGTGGAAACAAAAAAACTATTTTATTTTTATTTGCCCCCCGAAAATACTCTTTTTAAAAAAAGACAATTCTTTATTGACAATTCATGTGACTAAGTTGGAAGAGTTAACATTCACGCTTTACATCGTTTGGAATATTGTATCACAGAATGCACACACTTTACTAACGTTTTTCTGTCACGCTAAAAGGCCTTCTCTTAACTCACGCTTTGTTTGTGCTCTTACTCTCTATATATAGTTGTGTGTATCTATGCATTCAATTCATCCTTCACTGTATATTACTCTGTGTTTCTTTTACAGTTTTGAAGAATTCAAAGCGATCTGTTTTTGATTTTCCGGTAGAAAAAGGTATTTGTAAATGCAGTTTAGTTTAGTTTAGTTTCAGTATATGTTTTTTTTTTTTAAAATTTTGATTGATGACGAAAGATGTACTTTTGACTCAGGTGAGGAAGATGGATTCAGGGGACGACTATGTTCCAAAGAAGAAAACTAGACAACAATCTTTAAAACATATGGTGGAGATTGTTGAAAAGAGGAATGAGTTGAGTCAAAGTGGTGATTCTACAAATGGAAGGAAAAGAAAAAAGATGGAGACTTCTGGAGTGGAAAACAATGGGAGGAGGAAGTTCAGTAGAGGAAATTCTGAGTGCTTAACAAAGCAGATTTTCGTTGAGGAAGTATCTGATGATGATGATTCGTCATCGGAGGAGAGTGGTCCTGATCCTGATGTTGATGTTGATATTGTTGAGGAGGGCAGTGATCCTGATGTTGTTATAGTTGCGGAGGAGGAAGAGGCGGAGTTGGAGGAGAAGACTGATCCTGATGCAACCTCATACTATAAGTCGGAAATCAAATCTTCAACTGATGCTCTTCGAAAGAATCCGAAAAGATTCTTGAAGAGACTAAATTTCTTAAATTCATTGTTGATTTAATAAAAAATGTTGATGATCGCAAGGAAGTCCCTGCTCCAGAAAAGAAGGAACATGTTTCTTTTAAAGAAACACTTCCATTAGTATTCCGACTTAAAGACGAGGAACCTCTTCCCCCTGAGAAACAAGAATGGGAAAAGGAAAAAGAAAATCTTTTCTCTGAGATGAACATGTGCATCTTGGAATCAAATATTGGATTTACGAATCCATCAGTTTCGCCGTTGCAGAGTGGAGAATTAAGTGAATTTCAAATGGGGAGCCACATGCATAAGCTAGATGAACAAATAGGACTCTTCTGTTCAGTTTGTTCATATGTCAATTTGGAGATGAAATACATCTTCCCTGATTTTGTAAGTATACGAGTTTTGTTCTTTCAAGCCCTTTTCTTTTTAAATATTTTTGTAAATACATCTTCCCTCCAATTTATTTATAATTCACTCTTAAATTCTTCATCTTATGTGTCATCTGCAGGCTCGGAGAACTCAAGGGAGGTACGAAAGAAAATGCTTTGGAGAATCCCCATCAGTCTTCGATGTTGACGGCTTTAGAGTTCCTGATTCTACAGCAGCTGAGGATTCTCCCTCTTTTTAAAACTCCGTTCCAGAATAACATCAAAGAACTGTACAAAACTCTCTGTGTAGTTAGTCCAAAGTTTGCTGGTGATTTGGAGCAGAAATGGGCTTCTCTTAGCAGTTCCATTGACAAGAATGCCCGAGCGTTGGAAGAGCTTAGGGATATTCTTTCACCCCTTGTTCATAAATGTAAGGAAAATGTAAAGAAGGTAGGCCTTCCAGGTATACTGGATACAGTAATACATTTGAAGCTCACAGAGTTGCAGAAGGAGTTACTTAAAAGAGTTCCAGAGAATCCGGGATCCTTTTATGAACAAAATCTGATGTCTCTGATCTCTGTTCATCTTTCATTAGTGGCAAATAGGAAGGAATTATCTGAGTTAGAAAGCCAGCTCAAGGAAAGAAGATGTCGGTTGGATCCTGATATTGGGGTAAAAATGAAATTTGTTATTGAACTGATCAGACTATGTGGTGGGTGGAAGGAGAGGGTTATAATATTTAGCCAGTTACTTGATCCTCTAAACCTGATCAAGGAGCAGCTCAATTCTCTCTTTAGCTGGACTTTAGGCCGAGAAATTCTCTATATGGATGGGAAACTTGATGTAAACCAGCGGCAGATATCAATAAATTCTCTTAATGACCCTAAGAGTGATGTCAAAGTGCTTCTTGCATCGACAAAAGCCTGCTCAGAAGGGATAAGTCTAATAGGGGACTCAAGAGTGGTTTTGCTTGACATTCACTGGAATCCCTCGGTAAATTTGTGCATGTTTACTATCCGGTAACATCAAAATGGGAGGTTCGATCTTTTCAACCTCCCATTTCGATGTCACTGGACAGTAAACATGATATAATTTTGTCTGACCATTCCTGTATGCTCGACTGATGGCTTGCTGTTCTACCGAGGAATTCCAGAGAACGTCAAGCAAAACCACTCTTGATACCCCTATAAGACTTATTCCTTCCGAACAGGCTTTTATTGATGCAAGAAGTACTTTGACATCACTTTTAGGATAATTAAGAGAATTTATTGATATCTGCCGCTGCTTTGCATCAAGTGTCCCATCCATATATAGAATCTCTCGGTCTAAAGTCCAGCCAAAGAGAAAAATGAGTTGCTCCTTGATCAGCTTTAGAGGCTCAAGTAATTGGCTAAATATTATAACCCTCTCTTTCGGCCCATCGCAGAGTTTGATTAATTCAACAACAAACTTAGTTTTTACTCCAATATCAGGATCCAACCGATATCTTCTTTCAATGAGCTGACTTTCTAAATCAGAGAACTCCTTCCTATTTGCCACTAATGAAGGATGAACAAAGATCAGAGACAACATATTTGAAAGGGAGACAGGATTACCTGGAATTCTCTTAAGCAACTCCTTCTGCAAATTTGTGGGCTTCAAGTGTATCACTGTACTTTTAAACCCGAAAGGCTTACCTTTTTTACATCTTCACTGCACGTATGCACAATTGGTGCAATAATATCCCTAAGATCTTCTAATGCTCGGGGATTATTGTCGATGGAACTGCTTAGAGAAGCCCATTTCTGCTCCGAATTCGCAGCAAATTTTGTACAAACTATGCTCCGAGTGTTGTAAAATTCTTTGATATTATTCTGGAACGCAGTTCCAGACAAAAGTATCCGCTTCTCTATTACAACCTTTTTCAGTGCTTTCCACACACGACTGTTCTCATCCTGGGTAGTGTGCCCTTCTTCAAGGACCAGAAGACCAGGTGATTTTAGAAGCATTTCTCGTATCACTTTGGCATTAACTTCTCCATCTTCTACCGTTAGATTCCTGAACAAGTCATAAGTTATTCCCAAAACACTATTACTTTAAGCCTAGGATTTCAGCTTCACCAAACGTATAAATTGTGTGTCTTTTCATCCTGCATCGGATAAACAACCAAAGACACGAACTGTAGCTTCTTCTTCTTGGGAGGAGAAATCTTTACGGTTCAATTTGTAAAAGGGAATGCCAACCTCCCATTTCTGGAACTCGGCTTCCCAGTTAAGAAGCAAACTTGATGGAGCTATGATATAGGCCGACTCTTCGGATACATCTTTAGAAGAGACTGAAGAAACACAATGGTGAGTCGGGTTTTCCCGGTGCCGGGTGGGTGTGAGATAATGCATCCTCCCCTACTCTTAGATATGGGCTCTCTCAGCCTCTCAATTGTTATAGCTCCAGCAATGTGTTTCCACATAAACTCGAATCCTCCACGTTGATGAGGATACGTTGCCGCTTTAACATTTGGGGAAACGAAATCCCACACCGTTCCTTCTTCTTCATAAATAGCTGAATCTTGGTCTGCAGAAGACTCTGAAGCTCTGAAGATTGATGGCGACTCTCAGAGATATTTTCTTCCACGACTTTGTCGAGGTTTTCTAGCCTGCAAATGACACATAAGTTCATGATTTTAAGAGTGAACAAAATATAAACTAAAGAGAAAAAAACTGTCATACATTTAGATAATTTTTTTTAAAAAAATGCTCGACAGAACAAAACTCGTATACTTGCAAAATCAGGGAAGATGTACTTCACTTCCAAAATCACATGTGAACAAACTAAACAGATGTGTCCAATTTGTTCATCTAGCTTAAGCTTGTGGTTCCCCATCTGACAGTCACTTAATTTTTCACTTTGCATCTGCAAAACAGGTGGAAAAATTTGTAAGGCTTATCCGTTTTCCCAACAAACACATCTCTATTTCAGCAAAACAATCTTCAATTTCCTTTTCGTATTCTTCTTTCACTGGGGGAATGGGTTCCTCGTCTTCAAATCGAAATACTAAACGAATTGTTTCTTTGACAGGAACATGTTCCTTCTCTTCAGGAGGAGACAGTTTATTCTGATCATCGCAGTCCTCGTGATCAGACCCCTCTTCATCCGACTCCTCATCATCAGATGATTCCTCATTCATACTCTTAGACCTGTCCATATAACGTGGCCAAAGAAAATATGTTTGGCCTTTGTTTTGGTTTTCAGTCTCAGCAGGGTCCATCATGCTTCTTTTCCTTCCAACAACTTCATAGTCTTGTTCAGACTCCCTGTCATCATTACGAAGAATCGGACATTTATTGTTAAGTGGAGGACTCGCCAATGGGATATCCACGATGAGCCGTTTCTCATTAGTCCCATCATTTACCCATGTTTTACACCCACATTCACAAGCTGTGTATCCCATTTTGGTAATGGGACGCTTACACTTTTGACAAAACCATCTTGAAGCAGAGCCATCCCCTGAATCCATAAGTATTCACCTGCGTCAAATCGCATAACCATTAGCATACGAATTTTTTTTGAGAAAGTCGTACTAAAAGAGTAGTGTGAAACACTAATATGACTAAAATGTTGTAATTCAAAATGTATTACAAAGGATAACATGTAGGAGTGACGAACGAGCGAGTTGAGTTAATCAGAAAATGAGTTAAACAAAAATGAATGAAGTTCTCGAATCATTTATAAATGGGTAAAAAAAATGTTACCGAGTAGATAATATGGATACTCATATTATAGTGGGATCTTGTTAAAAGCTTTAAAAACAAAATATTTTTAAAGTATTTTTTTATCAGCCCAAACCACCTACCAGCCCCCCTCCCCCTATATCCCAAAAAAATGTAAAAGAAATTGTTTGGTTTTTTATTTAAAACAATTAATTCTTGGGTATAGAAAAATACATGTTTGAGTTATTTTTCATTTGGGTTAGGTCTTGAGGGGTAAAAAAAATGGGTCATGTAATTTATTAAAGTTAGGTAACTTTTTAGACTTTTAAAGTATAATTTTTGGATTTTTGAATTTAGTAAAATAGATTTGTTAATGGACATAGCAAATAAAAATTTCAGTTTATATTCAGTTTGACTGTATCCTTTTATCTTATTAATTTAATATAATATAATGAACCTTGATATTTTTTTTAAAAATATTTTGTACTCGTATGAATTTTATTGATTTTACGAAAAATATCGGTTCATTTAACATTTCTTAAGTTTAGCTTATCACACAGTTAAGTGAAAATATATTTGATTTCCTTTTCAAACACCATATTATTGTAAAAAACCAAAAAAAAAACTAAAAACGGAAAGAATTGACCAAAATCGAAAAAATCGACTTTGCGTGATTTAATTTGGCTTTTAGATTTAATAAGTCGACATAATTAATTTAGATTTTTTAATTGAAATACCAAATTGATTTATGTAGACCCCTAGTTAGCACTAGCATAAATGAATTGCAAATACCTCATTTTATCATAAATGACATACCTCAATTGATAGCATTAATAATTGTCTTCTTGATCCAACTTCCTTTCTCTATTAATCAATAGAAAAATACATTTCGGTGGTGGGGGTGGGGGATATATCGTCTATGCTGTCTTGTATGATTTATTTAGCAGGGTACACTGCGGCTCTCTCACTTATTTATAACTAGTTCTCGAACACGTACGTTGCACGTGTATCCCATGTTATTTAATACCAAACATTTCAAATGATATACTTATTTTAGAATTATTGATGCATTGTACAATATTTAAAGGGTAAAAATGATATTTCTGGTAAAACATTCAACTAAGGTTGCAACTACCAAAGATCAATAGAATCTGAATAATTTCTGATTGTATTGATAAAAACTTTTCCTTTTAATCATGTGGGATACACTATATTATTGGTTAAAAAAAAGATTAGTACTTAAATTATATGATTTGTCAAGATTGCCAAATATCTAACACTATATTACCATACAAAATGAAAAAAAATGACCAACGAATAAAAGATTACATAAGAACTATAAGATGTGAAAATATAGAGTATAATGGACTAATATTTTCTATTCAATTTATAAAGAGAGAAATTGTGTATATGAAAGGTTGTGAATGAATTTATTTAATTGTAGAAGCTAAAAAGTTTAGCAATTAAAGTCATTAAGAAGTGAAAAATAATAAATTGTGACATCTAACCATGTATTCTCTTCAATTAAATATTGATATTGTATGAATCTCTCCATATGCTCTAACCTCTCTCTTCATATGCTCTAATGTTTAAGTTTTTTTAATCTAAAATGGTAATTGTTTCAAGTGCTCAAAATTTAGCAATTAAGAAGAAAAATTGTTAATGCAACTCAATGATAATGGCAAAAGGAATACTCATAAATGCACTTCAAATAATTACTGTAACATTTTAGTGGTATGTAAAAGATTTTCTGTTATGAAACTTAAATTACTATTTTAATAATAATAATAATAATAATCAATAATAATAATATAACGGTATTATTGTAGTAACTCAACTATATAGAGTTATTTTGGTGTTTCAACTTTCAACCTTTTTGTTCACATTTGTAATAATACTAGTTTCTAAACACGTGCATTGCACGTGTATATCATGCTAATTAGTATAAATATTTTTAAAAGATAAGTGTATCAGGTGTAAAGTACAAGCTAAAATAAATGAATGGTGCAACATATTCAATTGATATTATGATCATTGCCAAGACGATGTACACAAATATTGTTATCAAGTGAATTATTTTGAAAACTAATACTATTACGACTTCAATTATACAATTCTTATAATATATCAAATATTCAACTTGTTATAAGTTCTTTTTAATATGCTACAACACATAATTTAAATGTTGACATTATAGTTACAAAATATTTAATGCATCAAAGCTTCCACCTTCTTGTTAAGGAATAATACCCTCCACTTTTTCACAGATGCATGCATATCGATAACTTGTCGTCGAAGAAGAGTGGTGTTTTGTAATAATTGTAAAGAAATTCGATCAACATATGTCTTCCTTAGGATGACTAATAGATCATTATCAATTTCATATTCTACACCTACAAAATAAAAGTATTTATTTGTTACAAAAATTATTTTGTTTAAATATTTAATTGACATATATAAATAATAGTACAACTTACATATATATGCATCCTTCATCTTCATTGGGTCATTCAAAATTATTAATTTTGTCATCTGTAAATTTTGACAAAAGAAATTTTTGTCAAGTTATAGTATATAATTAAATTATGAAATACAACACAATCATTTGTGAGATATTAACACTATGGCAGAAAAAAAAGAAAGCAGTATAAACCAAAAATTATATGATACTTTTGAAGTTGTCTGCTTAACTCAATTTCCCTAATCTCCAATTCATAAACTAAAAAACTAAATAGAAGCATAAATAACACTAACAAAACAAAGAACACATCTGGAGGTATATGCTAGATATGTTGTCAATGACAATCTAACATTCCCAAAAATCAATGTGCAAATCACAATATCTAGATATCAAAATAAATAGGAAAACTAAGCTAATTGCTCAATAATTTGTTCATGAATTATATATTATTATAAGTGGGAAGAATCAAATCAAAAGTTGAATTACGATTTTACCCTTCTATAAATTAAAAGGTTATAATTAGTTTAGTTAAACAATAATGACTTTTGAATTTTTTAGATTAATTCCTATTATTATTATTATTATTATTAATAATAATAATAACAATAATAAAGTGAAAAGCTTTTTACTTCAAAATCGGATTACCATTTTACTTATCCCTACTATAAATTAAAATGTTATAAAATATTTAATTAGTCAAATATTAGAATTCTCAATAAGTTTTCTCTAATGTATATTTGTATTCATAATCGAATTTTTATGCAACCTATAATTACAATATTTAATATGTATTAACCTCTAACAATTGAATTATTATTATTATTATTATTATTATTAAAATATTATTTTGCACACCTTAAGTATAACTTAAATAAAATTCAATTAATTAATTTTTCAATTACATAAATTGAACAGATTTTGGAAGTGGAAAAGTAGTTCTTTAATGCCTAGAGTCATACATGATTAATTGCTTTAATTGACACATCATGTATTACTTTACCAAACTCTTACAATTCCTATAATTTGTCTTCTCATTTTCTTAACTCGACTTGTCAAATTCTAACACTTTTAAATAAGTAATCAATCTTTATTAATATAACATTAGTAGAATTTGAATAGTTCATTAAGTATTTAAGTGTAGATTAATTAGTATTATGTCAAAAGGAATTTCAAAGAACATAAAAAGCACTATATAAAGGTAACAAATGATTTTCATTTCCTTCAAATTTTGTTTCTTTAGTTGAGCATAAATGGAAAATGGAGAAACATGTATAGTTGATACATGTTGGAATTGAATAATTGTCACATTGATTTACATGCAACATTCAACATTCATTGAATGATATATGAAGATTACTATCTCCATAAGGAGTGCTAGCAGAAATTAATGAGTTATGAAAATGAAGAAGTTGATTTTTTTTGAAATAATGATTTTAGAATTTTCATTATTGGTTTATTCTTATAATGTACTGTAATTATAATTGCTTGCGACTATAGATAAATGCGATGCTATTTGTGTATTTGGAGGGAGTTATAAAATTATCTTTTATTATGCCTTCATGGCATCATGTGATTGGTATTGAAAAAAATTATTTTATAATTTTTTGTATTTTTGTAATGTTTCTTTATATGTATCTTCATATTTGACCTTACTAATTTATTTTATAGAAAGAATTAGAAGTATATATATCATATATAAATATAGTATAAATATTTAAAAGAAATTTTTTCTTTCATTTTGATATGATATCATTGAATAAAAATTATTTTAGCTACCACAAAATATGGGAATCTTCACTTAAATAGTCGGATAGAATTACTATTACTTTTTCTAGCCAATATGTATGTATGTATATATATATATATATATATATATCATTTTTTTTTATAGTTTAATCAATTGATGAAAATCTATTTATTTTAATTCTTCAAAAATAATCTTAATTGCTTTTTTTTTTTGCTACTTTTATATTCAAAACTATATATATATATATATATATATATATATATATATATATATATATATATATATATATATATATATATATATATATATATGTAATTTTAAAAATATTATTAATGAAAACACGCGCAACGCGCGTGCACAGAAACTAGTGGATAGAAAAACATCAATATACGTTGTTAAACTTACAACTCTATACCGAATAAAAATTAAATTGATTATTTACACTTCACAACAACACTTGGCGGAAAAAGAGAGGGAGAGGGTAACACAAAGCGGGAATTTCAAGAAAAGGTAAAAAGGAAAAAAAGATTCAAGTGTTATCTCAACTCTCCTTTTATAGTACTTTGTCAAATCGATTTTGGTTTATTTTATTAATGAGGACATGGAGCTTTATGACAACACAAACTTTTTCCTCTCTACTAAGTTTCTGCAAATTTTATGTTTATGTGAACTTTTTAGTTAACAGTCGGCAGCAGAAATTCTTAGGCATAATACCTAAATCAAAGCTAGGACTGTTATTAGGAGCAATATATATAAAAAAAAATAACTACAACGAATAGCAAGTGATGGATATTTATCTTTTTAAAGAAGGCTAAGCCACATGATAAATACATTATCTCTGGATGAGGTTAGTTCCAGCAAGCCAAATCACAGTGATCTTAATATTTGAAGTTCAAGCAAAAGTGAACAATTGGTTACAAGGGTTAAGAGTTTCCCCGGATAAGGGAAGTCAATTCATCTTACAGCGTGGAAGCTAAGACCAAGATAGGAAGGGGTATTGTGACATCACAAAACCGAGACACCAGACAAGATGTAGCCACAAAATTTTGCAATATCAAATTGATGTTTGTGCAAGAATAGCGAACAACGGGAGCAAAGTTCGAACAGTGTACTCCAAATTTCAAACTTTCCCACGAATAAACAGAAAATAAGGGTAACAAAGTGGCTATTGATAAAGAAGAAAACAAATTTACATGACATAACATAAACAACAATATCACAAAAATAACAATATCAAGAACATAGCGACTCATAATAAGACATACACAATAAAAAGGAAAACACAACAGTTCTTGATAAATAAAGAGGCGAAAAAAGTTTACCTGATGTATTTGAATTAATGAGGCACAGAAAAGAGAACAGATTAATGGATATAACTATGGAGACATTTATAGAGATGACTAAAGAATCTGAAAAGGTTTTGCATCATCTGATAATTAAAGCAATGGGAGTTGGAAAAGGGATGTTACACCAATCGGCTGAGCAGAAACGTATACTTTTTGGAGAATTAAATTAGAGCTGAGATTATCAGCAATTTTTTTAAAATTATATTTAAGTAATACTATAAGGTTAAAAGGGTAAATCAACTTTGGGGTAAAGAAGTTCCTACTTATAATAATATACTAGTTCTCGAACACGTGCAACGCACGTGTATTTCATACCATTTTAATCTACATGAACACACAGTCAATTATGAACCTGTGTGCTCCAAGCATAGTCCATGTCCACATTTCAAAGTTCAAATATGCAAAGGCTTTCACAGATCAACTTGTATTTGAATTTGAATTTGAATTTTATTGCAACAGAAGCTTTTCATAAATAGATATTATACTAAAAGAATTGAATATGCTGCTAGCTTAGCAAAATAATACAAAAAGTGTTTGTCAATATTTGTAGCTAAATCAATTATATTGGAATAAATTTATCTGAAGTAAGACTCTTTTTAGAGGAGAAATCTAACCAAAGAAGGCAAATGAAATAATTGGACAAACCCACCTTATGATAGACTTTATAGAGTATTTAACGAATGTTAAAGATTGATCAAAATATATATTATTGAGAAGATTAAACTATGTACAACCAATAAAACAAAGAAATTTTATATATTAAAATATGAATAAAAATGTAAAAAGAAGTTGGAAGATGAAAGAAAAAAAATTTAATGAGTGAAATAAATTTTAGAGTTCTTACACACAAGAATTGTAGGAATAGTAAATTAAAGTTTTTCTTAGAAAAATTAAATTTATACGACAAAATTATGGAAAATGAAAAGACACATGGAAAATTAAAAGGTCAAATACTATTAAAATAAATATAAAAAATATAAAGATGAAATTTAACTTTAAAAGATACAATGATTTCTGTAATCAAGACAAAAACTAAGACGAAATTGAAGAAAATGGAGTACCTTGTATAGAGAAATTTCTACGTCAGTCCTTTTGCTTGTATCACCTTTGGGGATTCTAGTCTTAATCAATATTTTTTCTTCGGAATACCTTGTAAGTTTCACACCCACATTCACATGTTGTGTATCCCAATTTGGTAATCGCACGGTCACAATTTCGTCACGACCATCTTGAAATTGAGCCATCCCTTGAATCCATAAACAAGGACCTGAGTCAAATCGCATAACCATTAGCATACTAAAAATTGATAAGAAAATAGTTAAGTTGATTTTAGACTTTCAAAATGACGAATATTTTGAGAAAGACGAAGTCGTACCAAGAGAATAATGTACCATCTAAATCGATAATCCGAACCTATAATTTGGTTATTGGGTCAATGGTTCAGGTTAATGGCTTCACATTTCGAATCTCAGTTTACCATAAACTTCTTATCCGCTTATTAGTTTGGGCCTCGATTTGTCCATAATTCTAATTGGGTGCCCGATAATTTGATAAGAAATTTAATTAATTATAATTATATGAGTTAAGGTCTTAGACATGTTTAGCCTTTATGTTTTACATTTCAGTCTTTAGACTCTTTACAGTCATTTTATAGTTGACACTAGAATTTGACAATAATATTTCAAAGTTGTGAATCATTGTCACTACTCACACACCGGCGAGTTATATTGAATATCATTTTCTAAGTGTCTAAATTGAGGTTTTAATGGTTGGTTCCTTTACTTTAAGTCTTTGTTTTTTTATTTTCTTATTATAGTGAGCGATTTAGTGAGATATGCTTGCAGTGTCGCAATATTACGATCTGCAACGAAAAAGTTTTTATTTAATGGTCTAATGATCAATAGTGGTTTTCGTAAGTTGTGCTGTAATGGTTTCTCTTTATAGTTCATATCAAAATAGGCTTGGTTGTTATGATGAACAATTATTTTTCAAAGTTATATCGTTACTAATTTACTTTTTCTAGGGTTATAAACAAACCCGAAACCTTTTAGATCAGTGGTCTATAATCATCAATCTCATTCTTTTTTTCGCCAAAAACCTAATATGAGGGAGCGGCCGATGATGACATCCATAATTGAAATATTTTTCTTAATCGATCGTCAATTTTTTACTCGAAATAATTATAAAAATTTACACAAATAAGTGCGACAATATTTAACTAAAGGATATGAGTTAAAACTAAAGTCGTTCCCACAATTTTTTTAAAAAAATTCACTAATTTAATTAAAGTGGAAACCAAAAAACCATTTTTTTTTAATTTTTTTCCCAAAATATCATTTCTAAAAAAAGACAATTCTTTATTGATAATTCATGTGACTCAGTTGGAAGAGTTAACATTCACGCTTTACATCTTTTGGAATATTGTATCACAGAATGCACACACTTTACTAAAGTTTTTTCTGTCACGCTAAAAGGCCTTTCTCTTAACTCACGCTTTGTTTGTGCTCTTACTCTCTATATATAGCTGTATGTGTCTATGAATTCAATTCATTCATAAATTTATATTACTCTGTTTTTCTTTTACAGTTTTGAAGAATTCAAAGCGATCTGTTTTTGATTTTCCGGCAGAAAAAGGTATTTGTAAATGCAGTTTAGTTTAGTTTCTGTATATGTTTTTTTATTTATTATTTTGATTGATGACGAAAGTTGTACTTTTGACTCAGGTGAGGAAGATGGATTCAGGGGACGGCTCTGTTTCAAAGAGGAGAACTAGACAACAATCTTTAAAACATATGGTGGAGATTGTTGAAAAAAAGAGGAACGAGTTGAGTCAAAGTGGGGATTCTACGAATGGAAGGAAAAGAAAAAATATGGAGACTTCTGGAGTGGAAAACAATGGGAGGAGGAAGTTCAGTCGAGGAAATTCTGAGTACTTAACAAAGCAGAGTTTCGTTGAAGAAGTATCTGATGATGATGATTCGTCATCGGAGGAGACTGGTCCTGATCCTGATGTTGATGTTGATATTGTTGAGGAGGAGGAGGGCAGTGATGCTGATGTTGTTATCGTTGCGGAGGAGGAAGAGGAGGAGTTGGAGGAGGAGGGCAGTGATGCTGATGCTGATGTTGTTATCGTTGCGGAGGAGGAAGAGGAGGAGTTGGAGGAGACTGATCCTGATGCAACCTCATACTATAAGTCGGAAATCGAATCTTCAACTGATGCTCTTCAAAAGAATCCGAAGAAGATTCTTGAAGAGACTGAATTTCTTAAATTCATCGTTGATTCAATAAAAAATGTCGATGATCGCAAGGAAGTCCCTGCTCCAGAAGAGAAGGAACATGTTTCTGTCAAAGAAACACTTCCTTTAGTATTCCTATTTGAAGACGAGGAACCTATTCCCCGTGAGAAAGAAGAATGGGAAAAGGAAATAGAAAATCTTTTCTCTGAGATGAACATGTGCATCTTGGAATCAAATATTGGATTTACGAATCCATCAGTTTCGCTGATGCAGAGTGGAGAATTAAGTGAATGTCAAATGGGGAACCACAAGCTTAAGTTAGATGAACAAATAGGACTCTTCTGTTCAGTTTGTTCATATGTCCATTTGGAGATGAAATACATCTTCCCTGATTTTGTAAGTATACGAGTTTTGTTCTTTCAACCCCATTTCTTTTCAAATATTTTTGTAAATACATCTTCCCTCCAATTTATTTATAATTCACTCTTAAATTCTTTAACTTATGTGTCATCTGCAGGCTCAGAGAACTCGAGGGAGGTACGAAAGAAAATGCTTTGGAGAATCCCCATCAGTCTTGGATGTTGACGGCTTCAGAGTTCCTGATTCTTCAGCAGCTGAGGATTCTCCCATTTTCGGAGAAGGAACCGTGTGGGATTTGGTTCCCCAAAGTTCCAAAGATACTATGTATCCTCATCAACGTGGAGGGTTCGAGTTCATGTGGAACAACATCGCTGGAGATACAATGATTGAAAGGTTGAGAGAGCCCCTATCGGAGAGTAAGGGAGGGTGCATTATCTCACACCCACCTGGCACCGGAAAAACACGACTGACCATAGTGTTTCTTCAGTCGTATCTGAAGCTGTTCCCAAAGTGTCGGCCTGTAGTCATAGCTCCGTCAAATTTACTTCTTAACTGGGAAGCGGAGTTCCAAAAATGGGCGATGGATATTCCCTTCCACAATTTGAACAGCAAGAACTTTTCTTTAAAGGAAGATGAAGGTACTGTTGGTGTCTTTCACTGTTTATCTGGTGCTGCGAAAAAAAAATCCACATCTTATACGGATGGTGAAGCTGAAATCCTGGGCGAAAAGTAAGAGTGTTTTGGGAATTAGTTACGATTTGTTCAGGATTCTCACAGGAGAAGATGGAGAAGGTTATAACAAAGAGCTTAGAGAAATCCTCCTAAAGTTTCCTAGTCTGCTGGTCCTTGAAGAGGGGCACACTGCTCGGAATGAGCACAGCCTTGTGTGGAAAGCACTGAAGAAGGTTGAAACAGAGAAGCGCATACTTCTTTCTGGAACTCCGTTCCAGAATAACATCAAAGAACTGTACAACACTCTCTGTGTAGTTAGTCCAAAGTTTGCTGCTGATCTGGAGCAGAAATGGGCTTCTCTTAGCAGTTCAATTGACAAGAATGCCCGAGCGTTGGAAGAGCTTAGGGATATTCTTTCACCCCTTGTCCATAAATGTAGCGAAAATGTAAAGAAGGTAAGCCTTCCAGGTATACGGGATACAGTAATACATTTGAAACCCACAGAATTGCAGAAGGAGTTACTTAAAAGAGTTCCAGAGAATCCGGGATCCTTTTATGAACAAAATCTGATGTCTCTGATCTCTGTTCATCCTTCATTAGTGGCAAATAGGAAGGAGTTCACGGAGTTAGAAAATCAGCTCAAGGAAAGAAGATGTCGGTTGGATCCTGATATTGGGGTAAAAATGAAATTTGTTATTGAACTGATCAGACTATGTGGTGGGTGGAAGGAGAGGGTTATAATATTTAGCCAGTTACTTGATCCTCTAAACCTGATCAAGGAGCAGCTCAATTCTCTCTTTAGCTGGACTTTAGGCCGAGAGATTCTCTATATGGATGGAAAACTTGATGTAAACCAGAGGCAGATATCAATAAATTCTCTTAATGACCCTAAGAGTGATGTCAAAGTGCTTCTTGCATCGACAAAAGCCTGTTCAGAAGGGATAAGTCTAATAGGGGCCTCAAGAGTGGTTTTGCTTGACGTTCTCTGGAATCCCTCGGTAGAACAGCAAGCCATCAGTCGAGCATACAGGAATGGTCAGAAAAAATTTGTTCATGTTTACTGTCCAGTGACATCGAAATGGGAGGTTGACAAGATCGAACAACAAACAAGAAAGAGATATCATTCAGATGTAATACTGTCCAGGAATGAAGAGAACACTTCATGTTCTGTGTCAGAGGATATCATACTAGAATGCATGGTTAAGCATGACGGCCTGCGTCATATTTTTGAAAAGCTATCTCATGCACCTCGTGTGGTGCCTTCGACATGCTTTAATTTTGGTAGCCAACCTTCAAAAGGGAGCAGTTAGGTAGTCCGACTTGTTTTAATGTATTTTGTTAACTTTGTAAAATGGCTCAAATGTTTTATCTCTTTCTTGAAACCTTCTACTTGTTGTACTGAACAAAGTCTCCATTGATTACTTATTGAACCATCTGATTTTACGTCACCTTCACATATAATGGAGGCACGCTTCAAAAACCTGCATCATATATATAAGCAACTTCAATACTCAACGAAAGTTAATAGCTTAAATTTATAATAGAAAACCAAGCATACAAATGAATAAGAGTCCAAATTTTTGTCTCATTAGATTATTATCAACAACAATCTATACTAGTTGGTTTTATTGAAAGAGACTAACCTCAGACAAATAAATCGAAACGAAGGGAGCATGTATTACCTGAAGGTACAACAGCGAATGTTTTTTTAGGTACTACATTACATCCCTGTAAGAAATCCTCAGCAGTTGATGGAATTGCAATTTGTCTTTTGGTAATACTAGCAACAATAACACGAGCCAAACTAGTAAATGGACTCCCTTTTGGCTTAAACTTAGCGTAAAATCTGCTTCCCATTAGGAGAATGGCTGTACCAAGTACATTAGCTGCTACACAAATTAAAAATCCAGCTTTCCAGCTTACGTTATCTTCAACATAGACAATAGGTGTTGATGCTACAATAACAGCAAAATACCAAAAGAAGAACAAATTGAAGAAAATTCCTTGATCTTTTGGTTTATGAGCTAGTTGATCGGCTCCAATCGTCGAAAGGGTTGAACAATGGCTGCATAGAGTACTACATATTGAACTCTTTTGGTTTAGGGGTACATGAGGTTCAACCAACTTCACATGGTTTAGGCTTTAAAGAATCAACTGTAGCTGTTTTAGTGGCGTACAATTAAGTTTTAGTAGAGAATGCAAAATCTATTTATCGTGCTTTATCTTAGATTTAAAAACTAACTCTTAGTTTACTCCTAACTTTCACAATACTGTACCAAAAAGAACATACCATCCTATATTTACAATAAACTTAACTCTAAGAATTGATATTATTCTTAACGACATGCTCTTATAGACATAGGGATGTGCATTTACACACTACTGATATATAACTACACAACAGTCGAACTACATCATATAAAATGAAATGGAGTGAGATAAAATATCAATTTTTGAACAAGAAGGAAATATCTGATAAAGAAGATTATTCCAGTGAAATCTTGACATGACATGCTAGATGAAATTTTGATGCAGCAACTCCTTTCATCCTCAATGGACAGGACAGTCAGGCTATGGGATATCGAGACTCAGAGCTGCTTAAAAATGTTTGCACATAATGATTATGGTGAGATACCATGTTACATTTCCCGTGTTAAATTTACCATCACATATTTTTACATCTGATGAATCTGTGTGTGGCAGTGACCTGCATACACTTCAATCCAGTAGATGACGACCACTTTATCAGCAGTTCACTGGATGGAAAAGTTTGAATTTGGAATATATCTGATCGGAAAGTTGTGGACTGGACAGATCTTCATGAAATGGTTACTGCTACTTGCTACTCTCCTGATGGCGAGGTAGCTATATTCCCAACTTTTACTGGTTTTCGACATGCAAAAAACCGCTTCCCCTCACTTGTAGTCATATTAGAGTGCATTCACAACTCGCTTCAGAATCAACAAAAGAAACAAAACAATTGTGATTGTCTAAGAAAAGGTGAACTGGATCACTGATATTTTTTTGTTTTCCCATTGTTGAAGGGTGCTTTAATTGGCTCACATAAAGGGAGCTGCCGCTTGTACAGTACCTCTGGTAAGTAAATCATTGCAAAGGATCTTCTATAATCTTCAGAAAAATGTGAACCTTAACTTCCAACGTGTTTGTGATTTAGAATGCAAGCTAGAACCCAAAAAGAAGTCCCCAGCCAAAAAAGTCACTGGTTTTCAGGTATTTCTCTTTTCTATATCAACTATTCATTAGACCTTATTTTGCAGGAGATCTATGTAAGACCTGAACTCGGTACTTTAAGTCAATACTGTGAATCAAGTGCTTAAACTAGAATCACGATAGATTGTTAGAAACTAAACACTGGTCTGTCGAAATGGTTCAATTTTCTGAAGCCTAATCTGTTCTCTGAAGCTTTTCTATCAGCCTCACTTGTGCCAAATTGATTACATCTTAATATATTGGTATGTTGCTTCGCCATTCACTGGTGCAACATTTTTCAGTTTATCTTTAGATGTTATGAAGCCTATCAAACCATGAGGAAGAACCAACAGCAGATCGTCGAGTCTTTGAAGCAACAAAAGTGCAGCAGCATCTTTAGACTAACTTCTCTGATGGAAAGAAGCACAAATTTCTCTTTCCAAATTAAAAAAAGGAGCATTCAAATTCAATTATAAATATTGAAATCATAAATTTGGTACATATAAATCCGATATGAGTATACACCACTTTTAAAAATGTGTATATAATCCAACACATACAATGTATTATTTTAAATATAAATAAACTCTTGTAAGAACATAGAACATCCTGTGGGTGATGCAAAATACTATCTGCATTATTCGTTAACCAGGTGTGAATCTGCACATTCTTAGAGCTCTAAACTGCATTCTTCGTTAACCAGGTGTGAATCTGCACATTCTTAGAGCTCTAATCTGCATTCTTCGTAACCAGGTGTGAATCTGCACATTCTTAGAGCTCTAATCTGCATTCTTCGTAAACCAGGTGTGAATCTGCACATTCTTGCATCAAACTGTCTGAAACCAGAAGGAAAGAAATAAGATTTGAAAATAGGTAGTAATCAAGTCAGATTACTACATGTAGCAGCAAACGAGAAGAAATTAAAGCACATACTAACCTAATTAACTGCTCGGTGAATGAGATAGTTCTTCAAAAATATGTCGGAGGCCCTCATGCTTAACCATGGATTCTAGTATGTTATCCTCTGACACAGAACATGAAGAATCCATCTTGACTTCATTCCTAGACAATAGTACATTAGACTGATAACTTTTTCTCGTCTGTTGTTCGATCTTGTTAACCTCACATTTTGATGTTACCGGATAGTAAACATGCACAAATTTAGTCTGACCTTTCCTGTAGGCTCGACTGATAGCTTTGGTGTTGTGCTTCTTGAGCTTTTGAGTGGAAAGAAAAGCAATAATGGAGTTTAAGGATGGGCAGCCGACGCTTGTGACTGATTGGGCCTGGTCATTGGTTAGGGAAGGCAGAGCATTAGATGTTCTTGAAGACAGCATTCCACATTTGGGACCTCCAGAAGTTATGGAGAAGTATGTACTGGTAGCTGTTCTTTGTTCCCATCCAGAATTCACTATTTATCATCAATTTTTGTCTTTCCCAATTTATTGACTTGATAAGAGTAGCAGAAGCTTAAAGAAAAACAAAACTTTTTTTTTTAACCCTATCGGGGTGTTGGAATTTTCAAGCTTTAAGCAAAATGCTGAAGTGTTTTTATATATTCAAAGATAAATCGAGGTCTCGTAGGAGAGGGGAATCAGCACCAGAATTGAGTAATGAAAGTAGGAGAAACGGTAATTCAGAAGGAAATAGGGTAACTAGGTCTACAGGTTCAGTTTCATCTCCTCGAAGTATACCGGAAATGTATAGAGAAAGAGAACAAAATTTGAGGGTTTTTACTCTCTCTGAGCTTAAGGAGGCTACAAGGAATTTCAATAGATTGTTAAATATTGGGGAAGGTGGTTTTGGGAGTGTGTATAAAGGTTCAATTCAGCCTTCTAATGGAAAGGGTGATCCTATTGTGGTTGCTGTGAAGAAACTCAATACACTTGGATTGCAGGTATAAACTTTTCCTTTGATCTATGGTGTATGTATCGTTTCATATTTGATACGAGCAGGGGCGAAGCATGGTAAGGTTAAACCCCATTACACTGTTGATACATGGTTCAAGTTATGTTTAAAGTGTATATAGTAGACGTTGAACTCACTTTGCTGTTAAGTTTCTTGCTTTTTGTAAGATCAATCTTGTTAAATGTCGCAATTTAGAGATTTGATGTGAAGAGGTAAAATGTAATTGGAATCAGAGGTGATTGAGATAAGTCGTATTTGTGTCTGCGTAAAACAGAATGTGCAGTGGCATATGTGATCTAAATTTGGATTGGAATCTTGGAAAAACTATTTGCATACGCATTTTAATGTGAATTAAATTTTGTTATGCATGAGAAATGCTTGACAAATATAGAATGGCAAATGGTAGACTCACTAGCTAAGCTTATTTCGGGACCAGATAGTTGCAATCTCTTTCAAAATGAAGGCAGTGCCATGTTAGTATTGGTTGTAGGTGTTGAGATGAATATAAGCAGGCTCCCGTTAATTAAGCTAGCAGCACATGTTGCCTTTCTTGCTTCTTTTCTCCATGTTTCCATAATTGATACGTTGAAATTATGGAAATGATTGGCACTTCAAATTCTGCTAATCAGGTTACAATTGATTTTGTGCTTATGACATAGAAAACACATATCGTCTGACTTTGTTAACAGAGTCACATCCTTAATTTCAAATGCCAAAAGAAATCCAGCTGACAATTAGATATATAATAGACTTGTTTATCAAGCTCTCTAGTTACGTTTTTTTTTTCCATTTAATCAAGTTGATGAATTTGTAGCAGTGTGTTGTCAGGGGTTAGTCGACATGCTTTGCCTTCTTTAAATTATTAAGAAATTTGGTATATACTCGTTCCATTTTCTGGCAAAATGTTACAAATAAACTTGGTTAATTCACATGTATCAGTATTTCCAACTAAGTTCTGAAGCCAAGAGAGATTAAACGAGTTTGCGTGGTTGACAAGAGGTAGCATGTTTATGATCATAATTAACACCAACAAAGCTAAAATCATTTTTTGCTCCTAATAACACCTTTCTTCTTTCTATCTCTATACAGAACTCTTGAACTTCTTCTTCATTTCCTTTCTTAATGAATACTTTTTGGTTAAAATTGAAGGTGATATATCGAGATTTCAAGTCATCAAATGCGCTTCTGGATGAGAATTTTTGTGCAAGGCTTTCAAATTTTGGGCTTGCAAGGGAAGGGCCAGCTGGTGACCGCTCTCATGTGTCTACAGCGGTAAGTGATGATAATGTTTGATTTTGCATGGATGCTGAATTTTTGTAGTCGACTTCCCTAGAAAAGAGGGTGTGGTAGGGGTTTTTTATGAAAGATTCCATACATCAATATTTTTTCTTCGGAATACCTTGTAAGTTTTCCACACAATATCTCATAATTTAGACGTATAACTCTAATTTTTAGCCGCATCCCCACCCCTGTATCTAAACTTGGATCCACACCCATAAATCTTAAGATTTATATCATGAAGGATCCGACCCCTGGATCCACACCCTTATCGAACCCATATACCTCTTTCCAGTCTCAAGTTACCATGCTGTTTGTTTTCATTGATCTCTAGCTATTTATGTTAACCATGTGCTTTATTTCTTTACTAGCTAGTTTATCTTTACAGTCATTTTTAGGCCCTGAATTGCGCAGGTTAGGTATGCTTTAGACTTCAATTCTCATGGCCTGATTGTTAATACGTAACTCTTTGTTCTTAGCCGGTGAAGACTTTAGGATATGCTGCCCCTGAATATGTTGAAACTGGACATCTATCAGTTAAGAGTGATGTATGGAGCTTTGGAGTTGTCCTCTATGAGATCCTCTCAGGCAGGCGAACTTTAGAAAGGAGCCGTCCTGTGAACGAGCAGAAACTTCTTGATTGGGTAAAACAATTTCCTGCTGATAGTAGAAGATTTAGCATGATAATTGACTCGAGGCTTCGAAACGACTTCTCAATTATTGCTGCTAAGAGAATTGCTAAACTGGCTGATAGCTGCTTAAACAAGAACGCCAAAGAGCGACCAAAAATGAGCGAAGTGGTTGAGATACTGACACAGGCAGTACAAGAATCACAAGGAACAACTTCTACTGAAGCTACTGGTGCAGGTCCATCTAGGCCTACACAGCTTCCCTTACCTAACCAACTCAAAAAGAAGACCATCTCCGAAACTGCACGACCAATGATCCCCTTAGCTCACGCAAGTCTACTTAAATACGGTCTATACAACTTACTCTAAATAAGCTAATATTGTCTAACTTCCTTTACTTGCTATTTCAGGCTTGAAGACTCCACATATTGCGGGATCTAACTTATTTCATCCTCAAAATTGAGACCCTTATGCACGAAACGAGTGTCTATATACGTATATATATATATATGTTAAGTAATATTCTTTGGCAAAAGTGTGTTCTTTTTGATTAAGTATGTTTACACTAGGGAGAGTATGGCAAAAGGAGGGAAGTTTTCTTTTTGTATTATAAGTGATGCAAGTACTTGTAGTGTTTATGTAAATAAATCCATTTGTTTTCCAAGTTATCAAAAAACAAATTTTTGTGACTCCTTATTCTGTGTGGCACTTAAAAATCTTAACAACTCTACATCTGTTTTTCTTTTCACTGTAAATTCTACTGTCCCTTCCAGCATCAGCAGAATACACAAGATCTGTAATCATCATTGAGTCCAACTCCAGATCGTATTTGTCGTATCAAGGTCGATTACACCATTCTATTGCATAGAGTGCTGCCATTGCTTCTGCCTGATTGTTGCTTTTTCATTGACTTGGGACTGAGAAAGCCATAACGAGATGACTAGTGTCGTTTCTGATAACCCCTCCAACGTATATGAGTTCTCAGACTAGGGTATTTCGACATGCGATTTCATTTTGTAATTTGAAATTAGAGATGAAATTAATATTTGGACATGCAATTTCATCTTTATCAAAATCCCAAATTCTCAAAAAAGGTTGATTTGAGAATTTCATATATAAAAATTGACACACGAGTTTATAGTTGTAAAAAAACAACTATATATCTATATATATATATATTTTTTCCGAGAATACTATAGGAGTGATGAAATATTCATGGAATATAAACATGATGATATAATTACTAATGATTTGACTAACAAACGCGTCAACAAATATAGCAGACTACAACTTATGTTCGATTTTTATTATTGAACTAAATTTGCTCGATAAATGCTAATTTTTCTTTTAAGAATAACATTGTGATGATCTATTGTACTTTTGTTATGAATTTTTTTATGGTATGGACTTTTGCTTTTTTGGCAAGATTGGATAAAGAATTGAGACAGTTTTGATAGTTTTCATTTCACAACCTGTGATTCTTTTTACGTTTATGAGCAAAAAATATAATTCAAAATTCCAAATTGCATGTTTAAACAAAACTTCTAACTTATATTAATTTCGTATCACATGGCCAAACGGACCCTTAGTATTTTACAATGGAGGAAACTAAATAAATACCACATAAATACACATTAATTACAAATACATACCCCTTACATTGATGCCCCAAGTGATAATTTCTTGAAACTGTATATACATATGCTGTATTGGTATCATTAAGGTTTCTTAATTACACCATACTCATTGGTAATGATATTGTAAAAGTATATATTACCAAATTATCAATCTTAATGATACCAATACAGTATGATAACTCTCTCTCTCTCTCTCTCTATATATATATATATATATATATATATATATATATATATATATATATATACACACACATATATATACACATATATATACCATGATATCATTTATGTATCTTGTATATAAATTATTCATTAGTAAATGATACTATAAAATTATATACTATCAAAATGTGATATATCTCTAATAAAGGAAAAAAGAAAATAAAAAAGAAGAACAAAGAGATAAATAATGAGTATTACCAAATGATATCTCTAAAAGGATAAAATGAAAAATGATATAGAAAAAAATAAAAAAAAATTGTTACCCAATTGGATAACATGAACAAGAATAAAAATAATAAAAGATAAAAGAATAAAAGAGAAAATAAAAATAATAAATAAGGAAAGAACACAGGTAATTTATTTTATTTTCTTAAAAAGGTAAAAATATAGAAATACAGAAAAAATAAAAAGAAGATAAACTAACCAAAATAAATAAATAAACAAAAAAATTACCAAATTGTAACTCTACTAAAAGATAAGACGAAATAAAAATAAAAATAAAAATAATAAATGAGAAAGAATAAAAAAGAAAATAAAATAATTAATGAGAAAGAATAAAGTATTAATAATAAAATAAAAATAATAAATAAGAAAAAAATGAAAATTATTAATAATAGGATAAAAGTTACTAATTTACTTTTTCTAGGGTTATAAACAAACCCGAAATCTTTTAGGTCAGTGGTCTATAATCATCAATCTCATTCTTTTTTCCGCCAAAAACCTAATATGTGGGACCAGATGATGATGTCCATAATTGAAATACTTTTCTTAATCGATCGTCAATTTTTTACTCAAAATAATTATAAGAATTTACATAAATAAAAGCGACAATATTTAACTAAAGGATATGATTTTTTTTAAAAATTCACTATTGAATTAAAGTGGAAACAAAAAAACTATTTTATTTTTATTTTTCCCCCCAAAATACTCTTTTTAAAAAAAGACAATTCTTTATTGACAATTCATGTGACTAAGTTGGAAGAGTTAACATTCACGCTTTACATCGTTTGGAATATTGTATCACAGAATGCACACTTCACTAACGTTTTTTCTGTCACGCTAAAAGGCCTTCTCTTAACTCACGCTTTGTTTGTGCTCTTACTCTCTATATATAGTTGTGTGTATCTATGCATTCAATTCATTCTTCACTGTATATTACTCTGTGTTTCTTTTACAGTTTTGAAGAATTCAAAGCGATCTGTTTTTGATTTTCCGGTAGAAAAAGGTATTTGTAAATGCAATTTAGTTTAGTTTAGTTTCTGTATATGTTTTTTTTTTAATTTTGATTGATGACGAAAGATGTACTTTTGACTCAGGTGAGGAAGATGGATTCAGGGGACGACTATGTTCCAAAGAAGAAAACTAGACAACAATCTTTAAAACATATGGTGGAGATTGTTGAAAAGAGGAACGAGTTGAGTCAAAGTGGGGATTCTACGAATGGAAGGAAAAGAAAAAAGATGGAGACTTCTGGAGTGGAAAACAATGGGAGGAGGAAGTTTAGTAGAGGAAATTCTGAGTGCTTAACAAAGCAGATTTTCGTTGAGGAAGTATCTGATGATGATTCGTCATCGGAGGAGACTGGTCCTGATCCTGATGTTGATGTTGATATTGTTGAGGAGGGCAGTGATCCTAATGTTGTTATAGTTGCGGAGGAGGAAGAGGCGGAGTTGGAGGAGGAGACTGATCATGATGCAACCTCATACTATAAGTCAGAAATCAAATCTTCAACTGATGCTCGTCGAAAGAATCCGAAAAGATTCTTGAAGAGACTAAATTTCTTAAATTCATTGTTGATTTAATAAAAAATGTCGATGATTGCAAGGAAGTCCCTGCTCCAGAAGAGAAGGAACATGTTTCTTTCAAAGAAACACTTCCATTAGTATTCCGACTTAAAGACGAGGAACCTCTTCCCCCTGAGAAAGAAGAATGGGAAAAGAAAATAGAAAATCTTTTCTCTGAGATGAACATGTGCATCTTGGAATCAAATATTGGATTTACGAATCCATCAGTTTCGCCGATGCAGAGTGGAGAATTAAGTGAATGTCAAATGGGGAACCACAAGCTTAAGCTAGATGAACAAATAGGACTCTTCTGTTCAGTTTGTTCATATGTGCATTTGGAGATGAAATACATCTTCCCTGATTTTGTAAGTATACGAGTTTTGTTCTTCAAGCCCTTTTCTTTTGAAATATTTTTGTAAATACATCTTCCCTCTAATTTATTTATAATTCACTCTTAAATTCTTGAACTTATGTGTCATCTGTAGGCTCGGAGAACTCAAGGGAGGTACGAAAGAAAATGCTTTGGAGAATCCCCATCAGTCTTCGATGTTGACCGCTTCAGAGTTCCTGATTCTTCAGCAGCTGAGTATTCTCCCTCTTTCTGGAACTCCGTTCCAGAATAACATCAAAGAACTGTACAACACTCTCTGTGTAGTTAGTCCAAAGTTTGCTGCTGATTTGGAGCAGAAATGGGCTTCTCTTAGCAGTTCCATTGACAAGAATGCCCGAGCGTTGGAAGAGCTTAGGGATATTCTTTCACCCCTTGTTCATAAATGTAAGGAAAATGTAAAGAAGGTAGTCCTTCCAGGTATACTGGATATAGTAATACATTTGAAGCCCACAGAATTGCAGAAGGAGTTACTTAAAAGAGTTTCAGAGAATCCGGGATCCTTTTATGAACAAAATCTGATGTCTCTGATCTCTGTTCATCCTTCATTAGTGGCAAATAGGAAGGAGTTCTCGCAGTTAGAAAGTCAGCTCAAGGAAAGAAGATGTCGGTTGGATCCTGATATTGGGGTAAAAATGAAATTTGTTATTGAACTGATCAGACTATGTGGTGGGTGGAAGGAGAGGGTTATAATATTTAGCCAGTTACTTGATCCTCTAAACCTGATCAAGGAGCAGCTCAATTCTCTCTTTAGCTGGACTTTAGGCCGAGAAATTCTCTATATGGATGGGAAACTTGATGTAAACCAGCGGCAGATATCAATAAATTCTCTTAATGACCCTAAGAGTGATGTCAAAGTGCTTCTTGCATCAACAAAAGCTTTCTCAGAAGGGATACGTCTAATAGGGGACTCAAGAGTGGTTTTGCTTGACATTCACTGGAATCCCTCGGTAGAACAACAAGCTATCAGTCGAGCCTACAGAAAAGGTCAGACTAAATTTGTGCATGTTTACTATCCGGTAACATCAAAATGGGAGGTTCAATCTTTTCAACCTCTCATTTCGATGTCACTGGACAGTAAACATGATATAATTTTGTCTGACCATTCCTGTATGCTCGACTGATGGCTTGCTGTTCTACCGAGGGATTCCAGAGAACGTCAAGCAAAACCACTCTTGATACCCCTATAAGACTTATTCCTTCCGAACAGGCTTTTATTGATGCAAGAAGTCTCTGACATCACTTTTAGGATAATTAAGAGAATTTATTGATATTTGCCGCTGCTTTGCATCAAGTGTCCCATCCATATATAGAATCTCTCGGTCTAAAGTCCAGCCAAAGAGAAAAATGAGTTGCTCCTTGATCAGCTTTAGAGGCTCAAGTAATTGTCTAAATATTATAACCCTCTCCTTCGGCCCATCGCAGAGTTTGATTAATTCAACAACAAACTTAGTTTTTACTCCAATATCAGGATCCAGCCGATATCTTCTTTCAATGAGCTGACTTTCTAAATAAGAGAACTCCTTCCTGTTTGCCACTAATGAAGGATGAACAGAGATCAGAGACAACAGATTGGAAAGGGAGACAGGATTACCTGGAATTCTCTTAAGCAACTCCTTCTGCAAATCTGTGGGCTTCAAGTGTATCACTGTACTTTTAAACCCGGAAGGCTTACCTTTTTTACATCTTCACTGCACGTATGCACAATTGGTGCAATAATATCCCTAAGCTCTTCCAATGCTCGGGGATTATTGTCGATGGAACTGCTCAGAGAAGCCCATTTCTGCTCCGAATTTGCAGCAAATTTTGGACAAACTATGCTCAGAGTGTTGTAAAATTCTTTGATATTATTCTGGAACGCAGTTCCAGACAAAAGTATCTGCTTCTCTATTACAACCTTTTTCAGTGCTTTCCACACACGACTGTTCTCATCCCGGGCAGTGTGCCCTTCTTCAAGGACCAGAAGACCAGGTGATTTTAGAAGCATTTCTCGTATCACTTTGGCATTAACTTCTCCATCATCTACCGTTAGATTCCTGAACAAGTCATAACTTATTCCCAAAACACTATTACTTTCAGCCTAGAATTTCAGCTTCACCAAATGTATAAATTGTGTCTTTTCTTCCTGCATCGGATAAACAACCAAAGACACGAACTGTAGCTTCTTCTTCTTGGGAGGAGAAATCTTTACTGTTCAAATTGTAAAAGGGAATGCCAACCTCCCATTTCTGGAACTCGGCTTCCCAGTTAAGAAGCAAACTTGATGGAGCTATGATATAGGCCGACTCTTCGGATACATCTTCAGAAGAGACTGAAGAAACACAATGGTGAGTCGGGTTTTCCCGGTGCCGGGTGGGTGTGAGATAATGCATCCTCCCATACTCTTAGATAGGGGCTCTCTCAGCCTCTCAATTGTTATAGCTCCAGCAATGTGTTTCCACATAAACTCGAATCCTCCACGTTGATGAGGATACATTGCCGCTTTAACATTTGGGGAAACTAAATCCCACACCGTTCCTTCTTCTTCATAAATAGCTGAATCTTGGTCTGCAGAAGAATCAGAAGCTCTGAAGATTGATGGCGACTCTCGGAGATATTTTCTTCCATGACTTTGTCGAGGTTTTCTAGCCTGCAAATGACACATAAGTTCATGATTTTAAGAGTGAACAAAATATAAACTAAAGAGAAAAAAATTGTCATACATTTAGATAATTTTTTTTAAAAAAAGTGCTCGACAGAACAAAACTCGTATACTTGCAAAATCAGGGAAGATGTACTTCATTTCCAAAATCACATGTGAACAAACTGAACAGATGTGTCCAATTTGTTCATCTAGCTTAAGCTTGTGGTTCCCCATCTGACAGTCACTTAATTTTTCACTTTGCATCTGCAAAACAGGTGAAAAAATTTGTAAGGCTTATCCGTTTTCCCAACAAACACGTCTCTATTTCAGCAAAACAATCTTCAATTTCCTTTTCGTATTCTTCTTTCACTGGGGGAACGGGGTCCTCGTCTTCAAATCGAAATACTAAAGGAATTGTTTCTTTGACAAGAACATGTTCCTTCTCTTCAGGAGGAGACAGTTTATTCTGATCATTGCAGTCCTCGTGATCAGACCCCTCCTCATCCGACTCCTCATCATCAAATGATTCCTCATTCATACTCTTAGACCTGTCCATATAGCGTGGCCAAGAAAATATGTTCGGCCTTTGTTTTGGTTTTCAGTCTCAGCAGGGTCCATCATGCTTCTTTTCCTTCCAACAACTTCATAGTCTTGTTCAGAATCCCTGTCATCATTACGAAGAATCGGACCTTTATTGTTAAGTGGAGGACTTGCCAATGGGATATCCACGATGAGCTGTTTCTCATTAGTCCCATCATTTACCCATGTTATACACCCACATTCACAAGCTGTGTATCCCATTTTGGTAATGGGACGCTTACACTTTTGACATAACCATCTTGAAGCAGAGCCATCCCCTGAATCCATAAGTATGCACCTGCGTCAAATCGCATAACCATTAGCATACTAATTTTTTTTGAGAAAGTCGTACTAAAAGAGTAGTGTGAAACACTAATGTGACTAAAATGTTGTAATTCAAAACGTATTACAAAGGATAACATGTAGGAGTGACGAACGAGCGAGTTGAGTCGATCAGAAAATGAGTTAAACAAAAATGAATGAAGTACTCGAATCATTTATAAATGGGTAAAAAAAATGTTACCGAGTAGATAATATGGATACTCATATTATAGTGGGATCTTGTTAAAAGCTTTAAAAACAAAATATTTTTAAAGTATTTTTTTATCAGCCCAAACCACCTACCAGCCCCCCTCCCCCTATATCCCAAAAAAATGTTAAAGAAATTGTTTGGTTTTTTATTTAAAACAATTAATTCTTGGGTATAGAAAAATACATGTTTGAGTTATTTTTCATTTGGGTTAGGTCTTGAGGGGTAAAAAAAGTCATGTAATTTATTAAAGTTAGGTAACTTTTTAGACTTTTAAAGTATAATTTTTGGATTTTTGAATTTAGTAAAATAGATTTGTTAATGGACATAGCAAATAAAAATTTCAGTTTATATTTAGTTTGACTGTATCCTTTAATCTTAGTAATTTAATATAATATAATGAACCTTGATATTTTTTTAAAAAATATTTTGTACTCGTATGAATTTTATTGATTTTACGAAAAAATATCTATTCATTTAACATTTCTTAAGTTTAGCTTATCACACAGTTAAGTGAAAATATATTTGATTTCCTTTTCAAACACCGTATTATTGTAAAAAACCAAAAAAAAAAAAACTAAAAACGGAAAGAACTGACCAAAATCGAAAAAAATCGACTTTGCGTGATTTAATTTGGCTTTTAGATTTAATAAGTCGACATAATTGGTTTAGATTTTTTAATTGAAATACCAAATCGATTTATGTAGACCCCTAGTTAGCACTAGCATAAATGAATTGCAAATACCTCATTTTATCATAAATGACATACCTCAATTGATAGCGTTAATAATTGTCTTCTTGATCCAACTTCCTTTCTCTATTAATCAATAGAAAAATACATTTCGGTGGTGGGGGTGGGGGATATATCGTCTATGCTGTCTTGTGTGATTTATTTGGCAGGGTAAACTGCGACTCTCTCACTTATTTATAACTAGTTCTCGAACACGTACGTTGCACGTGTATCCCATGTTATTTAATACCAAACATTTCAAATGATATAATTATTTTAGAATTATTGATGCATTGTACAATATTTAAAGGGTAAAAATGATGTTTCTGGTAAAACATTCAACTAAGGTTGCAACTTGCAAAGATCAATAGAATCTGAATAATTTCTGATTGTATTGATAAAAACTTTTCCTTTTAATCATGTGGGATACACTATATTATTGGTTAAAAAAAGATTACTACTTAAATTATATGATTTGTCAAGATTGCCAAATATCTAACAGTATATTACCATACAAAATGAAAAAAAATGACCAACGAATAAAAGATTACATAAGAACTATAAGATGTGAAAATATAGAGTATAATGGACTAATATTTTCTATTCAATTTATAAAGAGAGAAATTGTGTATATGAAAGGTTGTGAATGAATTTATTTAATTGTAGAAGCTAAAAAGTTTATAAAGTCATTAAGAAGTGAAAAATAATAAATTGTGACATCTAACCATGTATTCTCTTCAATTAAATATTGATATTGTATGAATCTCTCCATATGCTCTAACCTCTCTCTTCATATGCTCTAATGTTTAAGTTTTTTTAATCTAAAATGGTAATTGTTTCAAGTGCTCAAAATTTAGCAATTAAGAAGAAAATTTGTTAATGCAACTCAATGATAATGGCAAAAGGAATACTCATAAATGCACTTCAAATTATTACTGTAACATTTTAGTGGTATGTAAAAAAATTTCTGTTATGAAACTTAAATTACTATTTTAATAATAATAATCAATAACAATAATATAACGGTATTATTGTAGTAACTCAACTATATAGGGTTATTTTGGTGTTTCAACTTTCAACTTTTTTGTTCACATTTATAATAATACTAGTTTCTAAACACGTGTGTTGCACGTGTATATCATGCTAATTAGTATAAATATTTTTAAAAGACAAGTGTATCAGGTGTAAAATACAAGCTAAAATAAATGAATGGTGCAGCATATTCAATTGATATTATGATCATTGCCAAGACACATCATACACAAATATTGTTATCAAGTGAATTATTTTGAAAACTAATACTATTACGACTTCAATTATACAATTCTTATAATATATCAAATATTCAACTTTTTAAAAGTTCTTTTTAATATGCTACAACACATAATTTAAATGTTGACATTATAGTTACAAAATATTTAATGCATTAAAGCTTCCACCTTCTTCTTAAGGAATAATACCCTCCACTTTTTTACAGATGCATGCATATCGATAACTTGTCGTCGAAGAAGAGTGGTGTTTTGTAATAATTGTAAAGAAATTCGATCAACATATGTCTTCCTTAGGATGACTAATAGATCATTATCAATTTCATATTCTACACCTACAAAATAAAAGTATTTATTTGTTACAAAAATTATTTTGTTTAAATATGTAATTGACATATATAAATAATAGTACAACTTACATATATATGCATCCTTCGTCTTCATTGGCTCATTCAAAATTATTAATTTTGTCATCTGTAAATTTTGACAAAAGAAATTTTTGTCAAGTTATAGTATATAATTGAAATATGAAATACAACACAATCATTTGTGAGATATTAACACTATGGCAGAAAAAAAAGAAAGCAGTATAAACCAAAAATTATATGATACTTTTGAAGTTGTCTGCATAACTCAATTTCCCTAATCTCCAATTCATAAACTAAAAAACTAAATAGAAGCATAAATAACACTAACAAAACAAAGAACACATCTGGAGGTATATGCTAGATATGTTGTCAATGACAATCTAACATTCCCAAAAATCAATGTGCATATCACAATTTCTAGATATCAAAATAAATAGGAAAACTAAGCGAATTGCTCAATAATTTGTTCATGAATCATATCATATATTATTATAAGTGGGAAGAATTCAAGTTCAAAGTTGAATTACGAAAATGCCCTTCATCAATTTTTTAAATTAAAAAATCTTTTATTAATTTTTTAAATCTATCTATATATATTATATTTATAAAAAGGAGAAGCATGAAGCCGCTGATGTGGCATGTCTCTAAAGCCAAGAATAACATTTATTTATTTTTCTCAAATTTTTTTATATTTATTTTTAAAGTATATATATATATATATATATATATATATATATATATATATATATATATATTTATATATATATATATATATATATATATATATATATATATATATATCTTCATTTAAATCAATGTGTAACATAATCAAGACTATGAATAGAAAAAAAAACGGTTCTATTAATTCGAAGATTCTACTCTATGTAATAGGAAAAGACATCCGTTTACTTTCAAAACTTTTGTAACTCCTAAATACTAATCAACAAATAGGCTCTCTGTATCTCCTAGCTCAACTACTACTTACCCCCATTAATTAGCATTTGAATTAATTGGTAATTAATAATAAAAATTTAGAAATATAAGAAAGAGGAGATGTCACTCCCAGATTATTTCTGGAAAATGAATAACAACAAAGACCATCAAGCTTTGAAGTATGTTTCCTGACTAGCAAATCTATCTCTTTGTTTTTTCTTTTTTAACTTATTTTTATTATAAACCTTAAATTTTACGTAGAAGCGAATAATATTTCTATGATATATATTTAGATTGTTTTGAATGATAGTATGATTTGTAGATAATTTTCTTACATCTCACCTTTATAGAATATCAAATTTGATTATACGCGATTTTGATGTAATCATGAATAGATAGCTAATTGCAATGCAAGCGAGCACCTTATATTTGATCTATCATAACTAAGAAGGTATTATATTTCATGGTAACTTTTTGTACTTATAATAGCTTTCTAAATAGTTTAAAATATTTCATTGTTATAAGCATGGTAGTCCTCTTTCTATTATTTTTGTCAAATATTATGAATGTTGAGGTTTTATTCAAGAAAAGTAATGATAAGTTTTGTTTCATTGTTATGTTGTTTATTATCTTAGGATAGTTTACAATATGCATACTTTATGCACATTGAATATTACTTATTTTTCTTTTGAAGTTACTAATCTTAATATTGTCATTCACACAGAGTTGGTGGCCACGAGGATTTTGCAAAAAAAGTGTTGTCCTCAACACTTCTACTACAATGATTCAAGATTCCATTACAATATAATATTATTGTATACTTTCCTTAAGTTCTTTTAAAACAAATTAATTTGATTGCAATATTTTTTATGTAATAGTTCTCATGTAATATTTTTTTATTGGTCGCTATTTTTCCTGTTGTTTTATGTCCTTTGTTCATTTTTTTTATTTTAATAATTGTTGGAGTGTTTATGTCCGAAGAAACTTCAGCCTTGGGGCCTTAGGGGTTATAATTTTTGAGTGATAATTCTAATTAGTAAAAATATTGTTCTAGCCTTAGAAGTTGTTCATTATACCCCCTCCATAAAAAAATTTGTTGATATTTAAGTTCTAGGCAGTAAACTCTTTTACTGATTAGGCAGAAAGTAAACACTAAAAAGAGTTTATTTTATATGCACAAAAACATAAACAACAGTACTTCAGACAATGTTGAACAATTTTTATCAACAAGAGTTAGTCCTATATAAAATTATAACAGTAACAGAGGTAAAACATGCAAGACACGTTTCCAGGATTCGTATTATTATAAGTGGAAAACTCTAAAGTGAAAAGTTGAATTATCATTTTGGCCTTGTACTAAATTGAAATTTGATTAATTATTTAACACTTAATTAGTTAATTTAAATATTACATTGTCTCATTTTAATAAAAATATTAATAACTTTTGTACTTCCTTAGATTAATTTCTAATTAAAATATCTAATTTAAATAATATTTGTCATCTATTATCTATATGTATATTTAATTTAATCTCCATCATATCATATAATAATAATAATAATAATAATAATAATAATAATAATAATAATAATAATAATAATAATAATAATAATAATATACTAAAAGTGAAAGGAATATTAGGCAAAAATTAGATTATATTTTGTCCCTATATCATATATAAATATTAATCGTCTAATAAATTGTTAACTTAATATTAAATAGTAAATTTTAATTACTATAAGGGAGGATTACACATTAAGCAATATCAAATTTATCAAATGATTTCGGTTACAATTTATTTATGTTGATGGTTAATTAATATTAAATTGTTAGAAATAATTATTATCAAGAAGACAAAAACACTCCTAATGATATTGTTCAATGAATTAAAGGTGAAGATCTAAAGGTTACAAAATTAATTAGGAAACTGATATGTATCTTTTATTTTTTTCCTTTCATCTCCCCTCACCTAAAATTTTCCTATTTAAAGTCACCTAGAAATGAAAATTACCTTACAAATCTCATCTGATCTTCTTACTAAAGTATGTTAATATGTCAATTCTCTCTTATAAATTAAAATCCATTTTCTCATTTTTGGTATATCATTTCTTTCTTCTTTTTTAATTTCCTTTCTGATTATAGTCATAGACTGCTGAAGAAAAGTTGTCATCAATCTTTATAGAATTGTTAAGGACAATAACATTATTGTTGTATTCGAATCGAAGACATTATGATTAATTGATTGATTAATTGTAAAGAATGTTTAAAAGAAAATAATTTTTTTATCATGTTATATGAATTATCACAAAATAATGAATGTTTGTACTATTTTATGTAAAATGATTATAGCTATTACCATTTGAGGTTATTTTCATATTAGTTTTAAATGTTCTTTTATAATGTTTCTCTTCTTATTCATTTTAAGTTAAATATGTTCTCTATTTATATAAAGAAGTTTATGTTTAAATAATTAAGTAGATGTTACTTATTTAGACTTTATATAATTATTGGCGTAGAACATGTACAATACTATATTTCTTATTTCCAAATCAAATTTAAAATTGTCTCAATGATATATTAGATATTTTATTATATGTTTGAAATATTTGACAGATATGTTGACTGACCATGCATGCATTTATAATTACTTCATTATCTCATAAATTAGTATCTATTTCAGGCAGTTCTTATCCCCCTCTTTTCTTACTTTTAAATACTCATTTGCAATTCAATATATGTATCGATTTGAAAGATTTACTAACATTAGCTTATGAATTACATGTATATTTAATTTTTTATGTATATTTTATTTTTTAAGTTATGACATATAGCAAATCCAACAATATATGTACCAGTTACAAATTATTGATTATAGTACAAAATTTATATTACTTAGTTTAAAATAAACGTGCAACGCACGTTTTGAAGACTAGTATTATTATAAGTGGGAAGAACTCAAATCAAAAGTTGAATTACGATTTTACCCTTCTATAAATTAAAAGGTTATAATTAGTTTAGTTAAACAATAATGACTTCTGAATTTTCCTAGATTAATTCCTATTATTATTATTATTATTATTAATAATAACAATAATAAAGTGAAAAGCTTTTTACTTCAAAATCGGATTACCATTTTACTTATCCCTACTATAAATTAAAATGTTATAAAATATTTAATTAGTCAAATATTAGAATTCTCAATAAGTTTTATCTAATGTATATTTGTATTCATAATCGAATTTTTATGCAACCTATAATTACAATATTTAATATGTATTAACCTCTCACAATTGAATTATTATTATTATTATTATTAAAATATTATTTTGCACACCTTAAGTATAAGTTAAATAAAATTCAATTAATTAATTTTTCAATTACATAAATTGAACAGGATTTGGAAGTGGAAAAGTAGTTCTTTAATGCCCAGAGTCATACATGATTAATTGCTTTAATTGACACATCATGTATTACTTTACCAAACTCTTACAATTCCTATAATTTGTCTTCTCATTTTTCTTAACTCGACTTGTCAAATTCTAACACTGTTAAATAAGTAATCAATTTTTATTAATATAACATCAGTAGAATTTGAATAGTTCATTAAGTATTTAAGTGTAGATTAATTAGTATTATGTCAAAAGGAATTTCAAAGAACATAAAAAGCACTATATAAAGGTAACAAATGATTTTCATTTCCTTCAAGTTTTGTTTCTTTAGTTGAGCATAAATGGAAAATGGAGAAACATGTATAGTTGATACATGTTGGAATTGAATAATTGTCATATTGATTTACATGCAACATTCAACATTCATTGAATGATATATGAAGATTACTATCTCCATAAGGAGTGCTAGCAGAAATTAATGAGCTATGAAAATGAAGAAGTTGATTTTTTTGAAATACTGATTTTAGAATTTTCATTAATTGGTTTATTCTTATAATGTACTGTAATTATAATTGCTTGCGACTATAGATAAATGCGATGCTATTTGTGTATTTGGAGGGAGTTATAAAATTATCTTGTATTATGCCTTCATGGCATCATGTGATTGGTATTGAAAAAATTATTTTATAATTTTTTGTATTTTTGTAATGTTTCTTTATATGTATCTTCATATTTGACCTTACTAATTTATATTATAGAAAGAATTAGAAGTATATGTATCATATATAAATATAGTATCAATATTTAAAAGAATTTTTTTCTTTCATTTTGATATGATATCATTGAATAAAAATTATTTTAGCTACCACAAAATATGGGAATCTTCACTTGAATAGTCGGATAGAATTACTATTACTTTTTCTAGCCAATATGTATGTATGTATATATATATATATATATATATATCATTTTTTTTATAGTTTAATCAATTGATGAAAAGCTATTTATTTTAATTCTTCAAAAATAATCTTAATTGCTTTTTTTTTGCTACTTTTATATTCAAAACTATATATATATATATATATATATATATATATATATATATATATATATATATATATATATATATATATATATATATATATATATATATAATTTTTAAAATATTATTAATGAAAACACGCGCAACGCGCGTGCACAGAAACTAGTGGATAGAAAAACATCAATATACGTTGTTAAACTTACAACTCTATACCGAATAAAAATTAAATTGATTATTTACACTTCACAACAACACTTGGCGGAAAAAGAGAGGGAGAGAGTAACACAAAGCGGGAATTTCAAGAAAAGGTAAAAAGGAAAAAAAGATTCAAGTTTTATCTCAACTCTCCTTTTATAGAACTTTGTCAAATCGATTTTGGTTTATTTTATTAATGAGGACATGGAGCTTTATGACAACACAAACTTTTTCCTCTCTACTAAGTTTCTGCAAATTTTATGTTTATGTGAACTTTTTAGTTAACAGTCGGCAGCAGAAATCCTTAGGCATAATACCTAAATCAAAGCTAGGACTGTTATTAGGAGCAATACATAAAAAAAAATAACTACAACGAATAGCAAGTGATGGATATTTATCTTTTTAAAGAAGGCTAAGCCACGTGATAAATACGCTATCTCTGGATGAGGTTAGTTCCAGCAAGCCAAATCACAGTGATCTCTTAATATTTGAAGTTCAAGCAAAAGTGAACAATTGGTTACAAGGGTTAAGAGTTTCCCCGGATAAGGGAAGTTAATTCATCTTACAGCGTGGAAGCTAAGACCAAGATAGGAAGGGGTATTGTGACATCACAAAACCGAGACACCAGACAAGAAGTAGCCACAAAATTTTGCAATATCAAATTGATGTTTGTGCAAGAACAGCGAACAACGGGAGCAAAAGTTCGAACAGTGTACTCCAAATTTCAAACTTTCCCACGAATAAATAGAAAATAAGGGTAACAAAGTGGCTATTGATAAAGAGGAAAACAAATTTACATGACATAATATAAACAAAAATATCACAAAAATAACAATATCAAGAACATAGCAACTCATGATAAGACATACACAGTAAAAAGGAAAACACAACAGTTCTTGATAAATAAAGAGGCAAAAAAAGTTTACCTGATGTATTTGAATTAATGAGGCACAGAAAAGAGAACAGATTAATGGATATTACTATGGAGACATTTATAGAGATGACTAAAGAATCTGAAAAGGTTTTGCATCATCTGATAATTAAAGCAATGGAAGTTGGAAAAGGGATGTTACACCAATCGGCTGAGCAGAAACGTATACTTTCTGGAGAATTAAATTAGAGCTGAGATTATCAGCAATTTTTTAAAAAAAATTTATATTTAAGTAATACTATAAGGTTAAAAGGGTAAATCAACTTTGGGGTAAAGAAGTTTCTACTTATAATAATATACTAGTTCTCGAACACGTGCAACGCACGTGTATTTCATACCATTTTAAACTACACTAACACACAATCAATTATGAACCTGTGTGCTCCAAGCATAGTCCATGTCCACATTTCAAAGTTCAAATATGAAAAGGCTTTCACAGATCAACTTGTATCTGAATTTGAATTTTATTGCAACAGAAGCTTTTCATAAATAGATATTATACTAAAAGAAGTGAATATGCTGCTAGCTTAGCAAAATAATACAATAAGTGTTTGTCAATATTTGTAGCTAAATCAATTATATAGGAATAAATTTATCTGAAGTAAGACTCTTTTTAGAGGAGAAATCTAACCAATGAAGGCAAATGAAATAATTGGACAAACCCACCTTATGATACACTTTATAGAGTATTTAACGAAAGTTAAAAGATTGATCAAAATATATATTATTGAGAAGATTAAACTATGTACAACCAATAAAACAAAGAAATTTTATATATTAAAATATGAATAAAAATGTAAAAAGAAGTTGGAAGAAGAAAGAAAAAAAAATTAATGAGTGAAATAAATTTTAGAGTTCTTACACACAAGAATTGTAGGAATAGTAAATTAAAGTTTTTCTTAGAAAAGTTAAATTTATACGACAAAATTATGGAAACATGAAAAGACAAATGGAAAATTAAAAGGTCAAATACTATTAAAATAAATATAAAAAAGATAGAGATGAAATTTAACTTTAAAAGATACAATGATTTTTGTAATCAAGACAAAAACTAAGACGAAATTGAAGAAAATGGAGTACCTTGTATAGAGAAATTTCTACGTCAGTCCTTTTGCTTGTATCACCTTTGGGGATTCTAGTCTTAATCAATATTTTATCTTCGGAATACCTTGTAAGTTTCACACCCACATTCACATGTTGTGTATCCCAATTTGGTAATCGCACGGTCAAAATTTCGTCACGACCATCTTGAAATTGAGCCATCCCTTGAATGCATAAACAAGGACCTGAGTCAAATCTCATAACCATTAGCATACTAAAAATTGAATAGAAAATAGTTAAGTTGATTTTAGACTTTCAAAATGACGAATATTTTGAGAAAGACGAAGTCGTACCAAGAGAATAATGTACCATCTAAATCGATAATCCGAACCTATAATTTGGTTATTGGGTCAATGGTTCAGGTTAATGGCTTCACATTTCGAATCTCAGTTTACCATAAACTTCTTATCCGCTTATTAGTTTGGGCCTCGATTTGTCCATAATTCTAATTGGGTGCCCGATAATTTGATAAGAAATTTAATTAATTATAATTATATGAGTTAAGGCCTTAGACATGTTTAGCCTTTAGGTTTTACATTTCAGTCTTTAGACTCTTTACAGTCATTTTATAGTTGACACTAGAATTTGACAATAATATTTCAAAGTTGTGAATCATTGTCACTACTCCCACACCGGCGAGTTATATTGAATATCATTTTCTAAGTGTCTAAATTGAGGTTTTAATGGTTGGTTCCTTTACTTTAAGTCTTTGTTTTTATCTTCTTATTATAGTGAGCGATTTAGTGAGATATGCTTGCAGTGTCACAATATTACGATCTGCAACGAAAAAGTTTTTATTTAATGGTCTAATGATCCATAGTGGTTTTCGTCAGTTGTGCTGTAATGGTTTCTCTTTATAGTTCATATCAAAATAGGCTTGGTTGTTATGATGAACAATTATTTTTCAAAGTTATATCGTTACTAATTTACTTTTTCTAGGGTTATAAACAAACCCGAAACCTTTTAGATCAGTGGTCTATAATCATCAATCTCATTCTTTTTTTCGCCAAAAAGCTAATATGAGGGAGCCGCCGATGATGACGTCCATAATTGAAATATTTTTCTTAATCGATCGTCAATTTTTACTCGAAACAATTATAAAAATTTACACAAATAAGTGCGACAATATTTAACTAAAGGATATGAGTTAAAACTAAAGTCGTTCCCACAATTTTTTTTTAAAAAATTCACTAATTTAATTAAAGTGGAAACCAAAAAACCATTTTTTTTAATTTTTTCCCCAAAATATCATTTCTAAAAAAAGACAATTCTTTATTGATAATTCATGTGACTCAGTTAGAAGAGTTAACATTCACGCTTTACATCTTTTGGAATATTGTATCACAGAATGCACACACTTTACTAAAGTTTTTTCTGTCACGCTAAAAGGCCTTTCTCTTAACTCACGCTTTGTTTGTGCTCTTACTCTCTATATATAGCTGTGTGTGTCTATGCATTCAATTCATTCATAAATGTATATTACTCTGTTTTTCTTTTACAGTTTTGAAGAATTCAAAGCGATCTGTTTTTGATTTTCCGGCAGAAAAAGGTATTTATAAATGCAGTTTAGTTTAGTTTCTGTATATGTTTTTTTATTTATTATTTTGATTGATGACGAAAGTTGTACTTTTGACTCAGGTGAGGAAGATGGATTCAGGGGACGGCTCTGTTTCAAAGAGGAGAACTAGACAACAATCTTTAAAACATATGGTGGAGATTGTTGAAAAAAAGAGGAACGAGTTGAGTCAAATTGGGGATTCTACGAATGGAAGGAAAAGAAAAAATATGGAGACTTCTGGAGTGGAAAACAATGGGAGGAGGAAGTTCAGTCGAGGAAATTCTGAGTGCTTAACAAAGCAGATTTTCGTTGAGGAAGTATCTGATGATGATGATTCGTCATCGGAGGAGACTGGTCCTGATCCTGATGTTGATGTTGATATTGTTGAGGAGGAGGAGGGCAGTGATGCTGATGTTGTTATCGTTGCGGAGGAGGAAGAGGAGGAGTTGGAGGAGAAGGAGGAGGAGGAGACTGATCCTGATGCAACCTCATACTATAAGTCGGAAATCGAATCTTCAACTGATGCTCTTCAAAAGAATCCGAAGAAGATTCTTGAAGAGACTGAATTTGTTAAATTCATTGTTGATTCAATAAAAAATGTCGATGATCGCAAGGAAGTCCCTCCTTCAGAAGAGAAGGAACATGTTTCTATCAAAGAAACACTTCCTTTAGTATTCCGATTTAAAGACGAGGAACCTCTTCCCCCTGAGAAAGAAGAATGGGAAAAGGAAATAGAAGATCTTTTCTCTGAGATGAACATGTGCATCTTGGAATCAAATATTGGATTTACGAATCCATCAGTTTCGCCGATGCAGAGTGGAGAATTAAGTGAATGTCAAATGGGGAACCACAAGCTTAAGCTAGATGAACAAATAGGACTCTTCTGTTCAGTTTGTTCATATGTCCATTTGGAGATGAAATACATCTTCCCTGATTTTGTAAGTATACGAGTTTTGTTCTTTCAAGCCCTTTTCTTTTGAAATATTTTTGTAAATACATCTTCCCTCCAATTTATTTATAATTCACTCTTAAATTCTTTAACTTATGTGTCATCTGCAGGCTCGGAGAACTCAAGGGAGGTACGAAAGAAAATGCTATGGAGAATCCCCATCAGTTTTGGATGTTGACGGCTTCAGAGTTCCTGATTCTTCAGCAGCTGAGGATTCTCCTATTTTTGGAGAAGGAACCGTGTGGGATTTGGTTCCCCAAAGTTCTAAAGCTACTATGTATCCTCATCAACGTGGAGGGTTCGAGTTCATGTGGAACAACATCGCTGGAGATACAAAGATTGAAAGGTTGAGAGAACCCCTATCGGAGAGTAAGGGAGGGTGCATTATCTCATACCCACATGGCACCGGAAAAACACAACTGACCATAGGGTTTCTTCAGTCGTATCTAAAGTTGTTCCCAAAGTGTCGGCCTGTAATCATAGCTCCGTCAAATTTACTTCTTAACTGGGAAGCGGAGTTCATAAAATGGGTGATGGATATTCCCTTCCACAATTTGAACAGCAAGAACTTCTCTTTAAAGGAAGACGAAGGTATTGTTGGTGTCTTTCACTGTTTATCCGGTGCTGCGAAAAAAAATCCACATCTTATACGGATGGTGAAGCTGAAATCCTGGGCAAAAAGTAAGAGTGTTTTGGGAATTAGTTACGATTTGTTAAGGATTCTCACAGGATAAGATGGAGATGGTTATAAAAAAGAGCTTAGAGAAATACACCTAAACTCTCCTAGTCTGCTGGTCCTTGAAGAGGGGCACGCTACTCGAAATGAGCACAGCCTTGTGTGGAAAGAACTGAAGAAGGTTGAAACAGAGAAGCGCATACTTCTTTTTGGAACTCCATTCCAGAATAACATCAAAGAACTGTATAACACTCTCTGTGTAGTTAGTCCAAAGTTTGCTGCTGATTTGGAGCAGAAATGGGCTTCTCTTAGCAGTTCCATTGACAAGAATGCCCGAGCGTTGGAAGAGCTTAGGGATATTCTTTCACCCCTTGTCCTTAAATGTAGCGAAAATTTAAAGAAGGTGGGCCTTCCATGTATACGGGATACAGTAATACATTTAAAACCCACAGAGTTGCATAAGGAGTTACTTAAAAGAGTTCCAGAGAATCTGGGATTCTTTTATGAACAAAATCTGATGTCTCTGATCTATTTTCATCCTTCATTAGTGGCAAATAGGAAGGAGTTCTCAGAGTTAGAAAGTCAGCTCAAGGAAAGAAGATGTCGGTTGGATCCTGATATTGATGAGCCGAAAGAGAGGGTTATCAGGATCCAGCCGATATCTTCTTTCACTGAGATGAATTTCTAAATCAGAGAACTCCTTCCTATTTGCCACTAATGATGGATGAACAGAGATCAGAGACAATAGATTGGAAAGGGAGCCCGCATTACCTGGAATTCTCTTAACCAACTCCTTCTGCAAAGCTGTGGGCTTCAAGTGTATCATTGTACTCTTTAAACCCGGAAGGCTTACCTTCTTTAAATCTTCACTGCACGTATTCACAATTGGTGCAATAAAATCCCTAAGCTCTTCTAATGCTTGGGTATTATTGTCGATGGAACTGCTTAGAGAAGCCCATTTCTGTTCTGAATCTTCAGCAAACCTTGGACAAACTATGCTCAGAGTGTTGTAAAATTCTTTGATATTATTATGGAATGAAGTTCCATGCAAAAGTGTCTGCTTCTCTGTTTCAACCTTTTTAGGTACTTTCCACACCCGACTGTTCTCATTCCGGGCAGTGTGCTCTTCTTCAAGGACCAGAAGACCAGGTGAATTTAGAAGCATTTCTCGTATCACTTTGGCATTTACTTCTCCATCTTCTACCGTGAGATTCCTGAACAAGTCATAACTTATTCCCAAAACACTATTACTTTCAGCCCAGGATTCCAGCTTCACCAAACGTATAAATTGTGTATCTTTTCTTCTTGCATCAAATAAACAACCAAAGATATGAACTGTAGCTTCTTCTTCTTGGAAGGAGAAATCTATACAGTTCAAATTGTAGTAGGGAATGTCAGCCTCCTATTTCTGAAACTCGGCTTCCCAGTTAAGAAGCAAACTTGATGGAGCTATGATTATAGGCCGACTCTTTGGATACATCTTCAGAAGAGACTGAAGAAACACAATGGTGAGTCGGGTTTTCCCGGTTCCAGGTGGGTGTGAGATAATGCATCCCCCCTACTCTTAGATAGGGGCTCTCTCAGCCTCTCAAATGTTATAGCTCCAGCAATGTGTTTCTACATAAACTCAAATCCTCCACGTTGATGAGGATACATTGCCGCTTTAACATTTGGGGAAACTAAATCCCACACCGTTCCTTCTTCTTCATAAATAGCTGAATCTTGGTCTGTAAAAGAATCAGAAGCTCTGAAGATTGATGGCGACTCTCGGAGATATTTTCTTCTATTCCTTTGTCGAGGTCTTCTAGCCTGCAAATGACACATAAGTTCATGATTTTAAGAGTGAACAAAATATAAACTAAAGAGAAAAAAACTACCGTACATTTAGATTATTTTTTTAAAAAAAAGTGTTCGACAGAACAAAACTCGTATACTTACAAAATCAGGGAAGATGTACTTCATCTCCAAATGGACATATGAACAAACTGAACAGATGTGCCAATTTGTTCATCTAGCTTAAGCTTGTGATTCCCCATCTAACAGTCACTTAATTTATCACTTTGCATGTGCAAAACAAGTGAAGAATTTGTAAGGCTTATCAATTTTTCCAACAAACACATCTCCTTTTCAGCAAATTAATCTTCGATTTCCTTTTCGTATTCTTCTTTCACTGGGGAAACGGGGTCCTTGTCTTCAAATCGAAATACTAAAGGAATTGTTTCTTTGAAAAGAACATGTTCCTTCTCTTCAGAAGGACAAAGTTTATTCTGATCATCACAGTCCTCGTGATAAGACCCCTCCTCATCCGACTCCTCATCATCAGATGATTCCTCATTCATACTCTTAGACCTGTCCATATAGTGTTGAATGCAATGTTGTTGTATTGGGCCCTTAATTATCTGTCAATTCTGTATGTTAGGCCCAAGCCTGTTAGGGCGTAGCTTAGCACTATATATAGATGCTATGGCAAACCCTATTCTGTAATTTCTGTTCTTGCCTCTCCATAATAAAACTGCTCCCCCTCTTCCCCGTGGACGTAGCCAATTTATTGGTGAACCACGTAAATCTGTTGTCTTGTTTTTCGCATTTATATTTTCTCGTATTATATCGAATTCTGCATAACAAATTGGTATCAGAGCCTCTCGGTTAGTCAGTTTTTTTGGATAATTCGAGATGTCTGCTTTGAACGTGAAAATCAACAAATTCACAGGGAGGAACAGTTTCAGTTTATGGCAGATCAAGATGCGGGCTTTGTTGAAACAGCAAGGCTTTTGGGCGCCGTTTTCGAAAGACAAGAATGCCATCGTTACTCCTGAGATGGCGATTCTGGAGGAAAAGGCGCACTCGATGATCATGCTGTGTCTCGCGGATGACGTCATCACGGAGGTCTCGGATGAAGAGACTGTTGCTGGTCTGTGGTTGAAGCTGGAGAGTTTGTACATGAAAAAATCTCTAACCAACAAGCTGCTTCTGAAACAACATCTATTCGATTTACGAATGGCTGAAGGTACACAACTCAGGGAACATTTAGAGCAATTGAATACTTTGTTATTAGAATTGCGTAATATCGATGTGAAGATCGAGGATGAAGATGCTGGCCTGATTCTGTTAGTATCTCTCCCAATGTCGTTTGAGAATTTTGTTCAATCGTTCATTGTTGGGAAAGATACTGTGTCGCTGGAAGAAGTCAGATCGGCCCTTCATAGCAGGGAATTATGGCATAAGGCTAATGGCACAAGTACGGACATACAGCCTTCCGGTCTGTTCACCAGTAGCGGAAAGGGAAGGAAAAACGACGGAAAGAAAAAGAAGCCGATGTCGAAGGGTGCAAAGCCGGATGATGTTTGTAATTACTGCAAGGAGAAGGGACATTGGAAATTTGGTTGTCCGAAGAAGAAGAAGCAATCGGAAAAACAATCAGTTCCTGCTGCTGTTGCTGAAGAAGACACCAATTTTGAAGAAGACATTGCCCTAGTTGCGGATGAGCACACTCATCATTCAGATGTGTGGGTTCTCGATTCTGGGGCATCCTATCACATCTGTCCTAGGAGAGAGTGGTTCACGACTTATGAGCAGGTAGACGGAGGCAGCATCTCGATGGCCAACAGTTCTATCTGCAAGGTGGTTGGGATAGGCTCGATCAAGATAAGAACACATGACGGTAGCTTCTGTACATTGAACGAGGTCAGGCACATTCCATTGATGACGAAAAAATTGATATCTCTCAGTCTTTTGGACAGCAAGAGATTCAGCTGGTAGGGAAAAGATGGAGTCTTGCGGGTCTGGAAGGATTCAAATCTGATTCTAAAAGGTGTCATGCGTGGTACTTTGTATTTTCTACAAGGTTCCACGGTTACAGGTTCAGCCCATGTTGCATTGTCAGAAGTTCACCAGAAGGATATGACTAAGTTATGGCACATGAGACTTGGTCATATGGGTGAAAGAGGAATGCAAATTCTGTCAAAGGAGGATCTTCTTGATGGTCATAAGGTTAAGAGCCTAGAGTTTTGTGAACATTGTGTCTTTGAAAACCTACATCGCAACAAGTTTCCAAAGGCCATTCACAGAACAAAAGGCACACTTGATTATATCCATTCTGATTGCTGGGGTCCATGCCGTGTTGAGTCTTTGGGAGGCTGCAGATTTTTTGTGTCCATTATTGATGACTACTCAAGGATGACTTGGGTGTACATGATGAAGCATAAAAGTGAAGCTTTCCAGAAGTTCAAGGAGTGGAAAATTTTGATGGAAAGTCAAACAGGGAAGAAGATCAAGAGGTTGCGAACTGATAATGGGCTGGAATTCTGCTGGTCTGAATTTGATCAATTCTGTAAGGATGAAGGGATTGCTCGACATCGTACAGTCAGAAATATACCACAGCAGAATGGTGTAGCTGAGCGGATGAATCAAACACTTCTGGAGAGAGCAAGGTGCATGCTCTCTAATGCTGGGCTAGATAGAAGATTCTAGGCAGAAGCGGTTAGTACAGCTTGCTACTTGATTAACCGTGGACCACACACAGGCATACAGTGCAAGACACCTATGTGTTCAGGAAAATCTGCTGATTATTCAAATCTGAAAGCTTTTGGTTGTACGGCTTACTATCACGTCAGTGAAGGTAAGTTAGAACCAAGAGCTAAAAAGAGAGTATTTGTGGGCTACGGAGATGGAGTGAAAGGTTTCAGAATCTGGTCTCCAGCAGAAAAGAGGGTTATTATGAGCAGGAACGTTGTCTTTGATGAAAGTTCTCTGCTTAAAACCATTGTGAAGCCTACAACTACGTCAGAAACTGAGAGTCTTGATAAACAGGTGGAGTTTCAAGTCATTCAGAATGAGAGCGATTTGAAAGAACCTGAAGAGGAGGATCAAGAGCCACAGGCAGAAACTGAAATTCCGGAATCTATGCCATCAGATATCCATCAGAGTATAGCTCAAGATCGGCCAAGGAGGGTTGGAGTTCGACCACCTACGAGGTATGGTTTTGAGGACATGGTGGGTTATGCACTGCAGGTTGCTGAAGAGGTAGATACATCTGAGCCGTCTACTTACAAAGAAGCCATTTTAAGTCCTGATTCTGAAAAATGGTTTGCTGCTATGGGAGATGAGATGGAGTCCCTACACAAGAATCAGACATGGGATCTGGTCATACAGCCTTCGGGGAGAAAGATTATTACTTGCAAATGGGTTTTCAAGAAAAAAGAAGGGATATCACCAGCAGAAGGAGTCAAGTATAAAGCCAGGGTTGTTGCCAGAGGTTTCAACCAAAGAGAGGGAGTGGACTACAATAAGATCTTCTCACCAGTGGTCAGACATACTTCCATTCGAGTGTTACTAGCGATAGTTACACATCAGAATCTGGATCTTGAACAACTTGATGTGAAGACAGTGTTTCTACATAGAGAGTTGGAGGAAGCGATATACATGACTCAGCCGGATGGTTTCCAAGTTCCAGGGAAGGAAAATCACGTCTGCAAGTTGAAGAAGTCCTTATATGGACTTAAGCAGTCTCCAAGGCAGTGGTACAAAAGGTTTGACAGCTATATGGTGAAGTTGGGCTATACTCGGAGCTCATATGATTGTTGTGTCTACTACAATAGGCTCAAGGATGATTCATTCATCTATCTGGTGCTTTATGTAGATGATATGCTGATAGCTGCAAAGAAGAAGTATGACATTCAGAAGCTGAAGGGTTTACTTAGTGCTGAGTTTGAGATGAAGGATCTGGGAGCCGCTCGGAAGATTCTAGGGATGGAGATCATTAGAGACAGAGATAGAAGGAAACTTTTCTTGTCACAGAGAAGCTACATTCAGAAAGTCTTAGCGAGGTTTGGCATGTCTTCATCTAAGCCTATTGATACCCCCAGTGCTGTCAATATCCATCTCACTGCCATGTTCACTCCACAGTCAGAAGAAGAGAAGGAGTATATGTCACGAGTCCCTTATGCCAGTGCCGTAGGAAGTTTGATGTATGTTATGGTCTGTACAAGGCCAGATTTAGCACACGCAGTCAGTGTAGTGAGCAGATTCATGGGACAACCAGGGAGAGAACATTGGCAGGTTGTGAAGAGAATTTTCTGGTACCTTAGAGGTACATCTGACGTTGGTCTCATTTATGGAGGTGATACTCAGTGCTTGGTTAATGGCTATTCTGATTCTGACTATGCTGGAGATGTTGATACAAGAAGATCGATGACTGGCTATGTGTTTACCCTTGGAGGATCTTCGTCAGTTGGAAGGCAACTTTGCAACCTACAGTGACTTTGTCTACTACGGAAGCGGAATACATGGCCTTGACAGAGGCTGCAAAAGAAGGGATTTGGCTGAAAGGGATAGTTAGTGATCTTGGTCTGCATCATGATCAGGCTACGGTGTATTGTGATAGTTTGAGCGCAATTTGTCTAGCCAAGGATCAAGTCCATCATGAGAGAACCAAGCATATTGACGTAAGGTATCATCTTCTGAGAAGTGAGAAGAGAATCAAGGTGAAAAAAGTAGGAACTGCTGATAATCCTGCTGATTTGTTCACAAAGTCGGTTCCACAGAGCAAGTTTCAACACTGTTTGGACTTGCTCAACATCAGAAGCTGTTAATTGCCCTGCGGGGCAATTCTGAGGAAGAGAGGGAGGCCTGGCACTATCATAGTGCGTCTGAAGAATCTGTTCGGAGAATTCAAGTCAAGGTGGAGATTTCTTGAATGCCTTGAATAGGACCCGTTACAACAGAAAGGACGGGGGTCTCGCTGTTGGGCCCAAGCCTGTTAGGGCGTAGCTTAGCACTATATATAGACGCTATGGCAAATCCTATTCTGTAATTTTTGTTCTTGCCTCTCTATAATAAAACTGCTCCCCCTCTTCCCCGTGGACGTAGCCAATTTATTGGTGAACCACGTAAATCTGTTGTCTTATTTTTCGCATTTATATTTTCTCATATTATATCGAATTCCGCATAACATATAGTGTGGCCGAAGAAAATATGTTCGGCCTTTGTTTTGGTTTTCAGTCTCAGCAGGGTCCATCATGCTTCTTTTCCTTCCAACAACTTCACAGTCATGTTCAGACTCCCTGTCATCACTAGGAAGATTCGGACCTTTATTGTTAAGTGGAGGACTCGTCAATAGGATATCCACGATGAGCCATTTCTAATTAGTCCCATCGTTGACCCATGTTTTACACCCACATTCACAAGTTGTGTATCCCATTTTGGTAATGGGGCGCTTACACTTTCGACAAAACCATCTTGAAGCTGAGCCATCCCCTGAATCCATAAGTATGCACCTGCGTCAAATCGCATAACCATTAGCATACTAATTTTTTTGAGAAAGTCGTACTAAAAGAGTAGTCTAAAACACTAATGTGACTAAAATGTTGTAATTCAAAACGTATTACAAAGGATAATTTCATGTAGGAGTGACGAACGAGCGAGTTGAGTCGATCAGAAAATGAGTTAAATAAAAATGAATAAAGTACTCGAATCATTTATAAATGGGTAAAAAAAAAAAGTTACCGAGTAGATAATGTGGATACTCATATTATAGTGGGGATCTTGTTAAAAGCTTAAAAAAAATATTTTTAAAGTGTTTTTTATCAGCCCAAACCACCTACTAGCCCCCCCCCCCCTTATATCCCAAAAAAATGTAAAAGAAATTGTTTGGTTTTTTATTTAAAACAATTAATTCTTGGGTATAGAAAAATACATGTTTGAGTTATTTTTCATTTGGGTTAGGTCTTTAGGGGTAAAAAAATGGGTCATGTTATTTATAAAGTTAGGTAACTTTTTAGACTTTTAAAGTGTAATTTTTGAATTTTTTAATTTAGTAAAATAGATTTGTTAATGGACATAGCAAATAAAAATTTAAGTTTGTATTCAGTTTGACTGTATCCTTTTATCTTATTAATTTAATATAATATAATGAACCTTGATATTTCAAAAAAAATATTTTGTACTCATGTGAATTTTATTGATTTTACGAAAAATTTCTATTCATTTAACATTTCTTAAGTTTAGCTTATCACACATTTAAGTGAAAATATATTTGAATTCCTTTTCAAACACCGTATTATTGTAAAAAAAAAAAACAAAAAAAAAAACTAAAAACGGAAAGAACCGACCAAAATCGAAAAAATTGACTTTGCGTGATTTAATTTGGCTTTTAGATTTAATAAGTCAACAAAATTGGTTTAGATTTTTTAATTGAAATATTAAACCGATTTATGTATACCCCTAGTTAGCACTAGCATAAATGAATTGCAAATACCTCATTTTAGCATAAATGACATACCTTAGTTGATAGCGTTTATAATTGTCTTCTTGATCCAACTTCCTTTCTCTATTAATCAACAGAAAAATACATTTCGGTGGTGGGGGTGGGGGATATATCGTCTATGCTATCTTGTATGATTTATTTAGCAGGGTACACTGCGGCGCTCTCACTTATTTATATTTAGTTCTCGAATACGTGCAACGCACGTGTATTTTACATTAAGTAATTTCTTTTAAGAAAATAATATGAGTTATATGAATTTGAAAGGAAGATTATTTTTTGTCTGATTTAAACTTCTGAGTAATTTCTTTTTTGAATTTAACATAAATAATTATTAAAATAGTATATATATATCAAATGTAATATGACAAACTATTAAAATCAATATTTTTCATGCATTGCAACACCACATTAAACTAATAACTTCAATTTTTTTATTAAACTTTTAAAGTATATAATCTCATATATAACATTTTTTTTCTGTAGTAATACATGCACTTACATATATTAAAGTGTAAGTTAAATTAAAGAATAACAAAATAAAGACACAACAATTTTAACTAATTAATCATCATCACCTGATAGGTAAATTACCACGAAATGGTTCTTTGACATTGTTGCCTCAAATATACAATCGGCTATAAGAATCTCAAGTTTTCAATTGTATGATATAATTTCAATAGAAATACACTTATCAAAATTACTGTGCAAATCAATTGGAACTGCATCTTATATTTTTTTTAAAAATGTTATGTGTGTTGATATAAAACTTAATAGAGTACATGAAAAGTTTTCTAACGAATGAAAATTAAAAGTTATAACAAATTTAAAATTAATGGGATAAATGCATATATAATTATATAGTAAAAGATAAACTATACTAAGAGCTTGACAGATTCATAAACTTCACATTAATGTTTCATAATTTTAGGAATTTGAAACGAAATCAAAATATTTAATAGAGGACAATTTTAGAAAGATGAAAAAGCTAACAATTCCAAAACATTGAATGTAGGCGGTTGTAATTTGAGTGATAATTAAAATATTACTCCTACTTAATTAGCTTGTGTAAGAATTTAAATAATAATACTAATTAGATTAGTTTTTTTATTTATTAAATATTTTTTATTAAATAAAAAGCAAAAAAGTAATTAAACTTTGATAATCAAAATTCATTGAATCCCGAAATAAATATTAAACGAAAAAATAATATTTTAAATAATTTCACGAAAATAAATTAAATTAGATATTTTAATTAAAAATTATTCTAAAGAAGTGGAAAAGTCATTAACATTTTGATTAAAATAATATAATTTAATATTTAAATTAAATAGTTAAATATCTTTATAACATTTTAATTTATAATAAGGGTAAAATCGTAATTCAACTTTTAACTTTTTTAATTCCCTCTTATAATAGTATATGATACGAAAAAAACCCTAGGTATTCTCTTTTAACATGGGCTCGAATTTGGGGCGGACTAAATTGGGTTTCTTGTGTTGGGCTTCTCATTTTGAGACCCATTGATAAAGTTTAGCCCCGCTAGGCCAGTCCAACTCAATCCTTGAATTAAGTAGGGTTGCGTCTAATTTTTTTGGCCCATTTAGGAATAAGACTTCTTAGTCCAGTTGCATTTGGGCCGCTAGCCTCGTAGGCCCAACCCGCAAGCTTCAATGACAGGCTGTGGACTATGAATATTTAAAATATTTTATATATATACTAGTTCTCGAACACGTACGTTGCACGTGTATTCCATGTTATTTGATACCAAACATTTCAAATGATATACTTATTTTAGAATAATTGATGCATTATACAATATTTAAAGGGTAAAAATGATGTTTCTGGTAAAACATTCAACTAAGGTTGCAACTTACAAAGATCAATAGAATCTGAAGATTTTCTGATTGTATTGATAAAAAAAATTTCTTTTAATCATGTGGGATACACTATATTATTGGTTAAAAAAAAAAAAGATTACTACTTCAATTATATGATTTGTCAAGATTGCCAAATATCTAACACTATATTACCATACAAAATGAAAAAAATGACCAATGAATAAAAGATTACATAAGAACTATAAGATGTGAAAATATAAAGTGTAATGGATTAATATTTTTATTCAATTTATAAAGAGAGAAACTATGTATATGAAAGGTTGTAAATGAATGTATTTAATTGTATAAGCTAAAAAGTTTAGCAATTAAAGTCATTAAGAAGTGAAAAATAATAAATTGTGACATCTAACCATGTATTCTCTTCAATTAAATATTGATATTGTATGAATCTCTCCATATGTTCTAACCTCTCTCTTCATATGCTCTAATGTTTAAGTTTTTTTAATCTAAAACGGTAATTGTTTAAAGTGCTCAAAATTCAGCAATTAAGACGAAAAATTGTTAATGCAACTCAATGATAAAGGCAAAAGGAATACTCATAAATGCACTTAAGGGAAACTTTCGTATATAGCCACTTAAATATAATCAAATTACTTTCTATAGTTTGATAATTACAATTCACAGCTACATGTTGTATGGAAGATAGAGGCGAGCGAGACTCTGAGAGATAAGAGTGATGCGAGAGAGGAAAAATAATGAGATAAAATGTGAATTGTATATGTATATCGATTAAATAATTGTATATTATACAAATACTAGGGTTTATAAAATCAAATTTTATTACCTACGCAAATACCAAACATGCAATAATAGCCTTTGTAGTTGATTTTGAAATATGAAATTTTGGTCACAATAGAGTTTCACACTATTGGTCACCCATCCCGCTATTCTTCATGTACGAACTATATAAACTCATTTTTATGCAGTAAATCACCAATCACACTAGAAATATCAATTGTATTAGGCTTTCGGTGCAAAGAACATGACTCAGAAGACGTTGTCAAGTGAAATCATTTTATGGCCTACCACCCGTTATTAGAGTTGTTTGAAATCGAAATCGAGAATCCGAACCGATATTATTGGATCAACGGTTCATGTTAATGGCTTAACAGTTTGAGTCTCAGTTTACCATAAACTTCTAATTGGCTTATCGGTTTGAATTTTAGTTCAGCCATATTTTTAATTTGGTGCCAGATAATCCGATAAGAAGTTTAATCGATTACATTTATATGAGTTAAGGCCTTAGACACATTTAACCTTTAGGATTTACAATCATTTTATAGTTGACACTAGAGTTTCACAAAAATATTTCAAAGATGTGACATCTCTCATTGATTAACTGTCACTACTCCCACACTGGCGCGTTATATTGAATATCATTTTCTAAGTGTCTAAATTGAGATTCTAATGGTTGATTCTGATACTTTAAGTCTTTGTTTTTATCGTTTAATTACATTGAGCGACTTAGTGAGATATGCCTTCAATGTTGAATATTACAATATGAAATGAAAAAGGTTTTATTAGTAACAGTCTCATGATCAGTATTGATTTTCATCAGTAGTGTTGTAATGATTTCTCTTTACAAATTATAATCGTTATTAATTTATTTTTTCTTGGGTTATAAACAAACCTGAAACCTTTTATACTAGTGGTATATAATCATTAGTCTCATTCTTTTTTCCCCAAAACCTAATATGAGGGAGCCCATGAGGTTGTCCATAATTGAAATATTTTTCTTAATCGATCCCCAATTTTTTACTCGAAGTAATTACAAAAATTTACACAAATAAGAGCGATGACATTCAACTAAAGGATATGAATTAAAACTAAATTCGTTCCCACAATATTAAAAATTATATTAAAGTGGAATAAAAAAACCATCCCCCCCCCCCCAAAAAAAAAAATAACCTTTCTAAAGAAAAACAATTTTTTATTGACAATTCATGTGACTCAGTTGGGAGAGTTAACATTCATGCTGTACATTTTTGTGATTCGTTTGGAATATTGTATCACAGAATGCACGCAATTTACGTATAGTTGTGTAACTCACGTTTTGTTTATGTTGTTACTCTCTATATATCATTGTGTCGATGCATTCAATTCATTCAAACTCATAACTCTCGAAAACTCTGATTTTTTCGCAGTTTGAAGAATTCAAACCTATCCGTTCTTAATTTTTCTGTAGAAAAAAGGCTTTCATGTTAGTATTTGTAAATGTAGTTCATTTTTTTTGTATATGCTTATTAATTTTGTCTAGACATGTACACGTGCGTTGCACGTGTAAGCCATGCTAAGTTGTAACATTCTATATCGAGATACATTCATGACCTTTATATATATACTTGTATAGATATGAGATTGCTTTTACCAATGAGTAGACATCAACATTAATGTGACAATTGTATCTTGTAAGATAAAATACGGGCAACATATTATGTAATGAATATAATAAAATATTAAAATAGAGTTACCTCTTCGTCGACAAATATCAGTTGCCGACGAATATCCTCACCGTTAGCATTTTTATACTCTTTTGTTAAGCTCCGCAGAATGACTATACTTAATCACCCATGATGTTGCATATTTCTTCAACTGGCTAATAGGTAGACAGTGATTCTCGAGCTCTTCCACAGTTATCATTGTAAGGTTGTAGTAATTAGGACGTACTAATACAATATATATTTGTGTCATAAATGTTAATTTTTTGTGTCTAATTAGTGTTCTTTTAGTCTAACAATAAAGATGCTGAAGAATATAATATTCACTAGACATGCTAATTCTTCTTTTTTTACTTTTAAAAGCAAGCAACTTTAACTAACAATAGTATAAATATCACGTTAATTGAAGCAAATATATTCAAGTTGGACAAACGTTACCAATTTTGATGGTGTTGAAAGGAAGAAACCTATTAAAAGTATTACAACGCGAAGAGATAGTAAATGTACTGAAAAAATGAACTAAATTCTCTAAATCACTTCAGTTTTATTTTCTTTCTAATCAAGATTTTTTTTCATTCACATTTTGCGCTTTGTATTTATTTTGGTAGAACCCCATATGAGGAAAAATAAAAAAGAATGAATAAAGGTGTGTTTGAGTTTTATAGTGCGTGTAAATTCACCATTTTTGTGTTTATTTTTAGTTGTCTTTGATTTATTTCCAGATCTGTTAGCTATAAAAATCGCATTTTGTCTCATTTCAAGATTACCCTTTTTGTTCATTAGGTTGGAGATATGAGTAAAGAAAAGTTCTGGAAGATCCAGGTACTTGTTATTTCCTCAATTGGGTCACTCTATTAATGTGCGTGTATAAAATTGTTTTTTGGGGGGTTGCTTGAGTTTCTATTTTATGAAGTAATTAGTATCTGTTTGAATGAAATATCAAAATGTCTTATGAGTTTATTCACTTTTGTATGTGTATTGTTTCTCTTGTATAATTTGAATGTTGAATGGGTTTGCCTGGCTTTGCTTGTGCATGCAGACTTGTGTCCTTAAATTCAATATGCACTGTGATGGGTGTAAACATAAAGTAAAGAAAATCCTGCAAAAGATTGAAGATATTTTTCCAAGACTCAATTTTTATTATCTGAATATCCAAATATGATTTAATATATGGCTTTTTTGATTCTTTGTTGGGGTTGTTTTAAAATGATTTTAATATCCAGGGGTTTATAAGACAAGCATGCATGTCCTAAATTGACTAATATGTCATTCACGTATTCTCCTCTCCAACAAAGTAAAGCACCTACAGCGTGAAAAAAACCCAAAAAACAACATTTAACGGAAGTTAATGATAAACAGGGAAAAAACAGTCAAGAACATAAAACTTCACTTTCACTAAAACAACAAAACTACAATAGTGCACATATAATGATAAAACACAGAAGAATTCGTTGTATGATTGCCCAAGATACTTTTTTTTGAATGGTGAATAAAACTAAAAGATAAAATTACAAAATCAATGATTGATATTGTAGCCTGCAAAATACATATTAGTATCTACTTCCGAGTCAGGAGCAAAACTGCCAAATAAGAAGGAGGGCATTCCTTAGCAGATTTTGACCCATAAATTTAAGATATTTGATAAACAAGTTGGTGTATTGAATGCAAGAGCAAGGGAACACATGAGAATGAATACAAATATTTCTACAATCCCATAAGAAGATGCAACAACATGTTGGAATATCAATATAGCAAACTGATGCTGTTACACTTGCTTCCACATCTCGAATCATTCTGCAGAATTTAATATGTAATGCAACTGTTACACTGATCGAGGGAGGTAAAGGAGAACCTTTACGTTTCTGCAGAATTTAATTACGGACAAATTTTATTTTTTTAATAAACTAATATTTAATACAACTGTTTAATCGAGGAGGTAGAGGAGAACCTTTACGTTTCTGCAGAATTTAAATACGACCAAATTTATATTTTTTAATAAATTAATATTTAACTAATAAAATTAATACTTAACTAATAAATTAATAAGTTACTATAGGGTCAAAACGGTAAATTAACTTTGGGATTAAGTTCTTCCCACTTATAATAATATATGATTGATATTAATAACAGATAGTATTAAATAAATAGTATTAAATAATATTAGTATTTACTGTGTACTAACCCTAGTCCTATTAGGATTAGTACTTCTTAATCCTAGTCCTATTAGGATTAGTACTCCTTCCTATATCTCCTATATATATCTCCCATATATTCCCTTATTAGGTTAACACTTCAATACAATCAATATTCCTTCAGATATTGAAAGGTTCATTTTGACTCAGGTGAGGAAGATGGATTTAGGGGCGACTCTTTTTCAAAGAGGAGAACTAGACAACAATTAAAACATATAGTGGAGATAGTTGAAAAGAGGAATGAGTTGAGTCAAAGTGGAAATTCTACGAATGGAAGGAAAAGAAAAAAGATAGAGACTTCTGGAGGTGACGAGAGAAATGTAAAAAACAATGGGAGGAGAAAGTTCAGTCGAGGAACTTCTGAGTACTTCATGAATCAGACTTTCGTCGAGCATGTATCTGATGATGATTCGTTATCGAAGGAGACTGATCCTGATGTTGATATTGTTGCGGAGGAGGAGGAAGACGAGGTGGAGACATACCCTGATGTTGTTAACGTTGCGGAAGGAAGGAGGAGGTGGAGACTGAACATGATAGTTAACGTTGCGGTGGGATATGAGGAGGAGAGTGATCCTGATGCTGTTATCATTATGGAGAAGGAGGTGGTGGAGACTGATCCTGATGTTGTTAACGTTGCGGAGGAGGAGGAGGTGGAGACTGATCCTGATATTGTTAGCGTTGTGGAGGAGGGGGGTGACGATGAGGAGAGTGATCCTGATTTTGTTATCGTTACGGAGGAGAGGTGGAGAGTGATCCTGACGATATTAAAGTTGAGGAGGTGGATGAGGTGGAAACTGAACCTGATGTAGTTAATGTAGAGCAGGAGTAGGAGGAGGAGAGTGATTCTGATGTTTTTATTATTAAGGAGAAGGCGGCTTATATTTTGAATGTAACTGATGAGGTTGTTTCTTCTAAGTCAAACATGTGCAGGACAGGAGACAAATCCAAAGAGTTTACTAATACAACCTCATATTCTAAGTCAATATTCGAATCTTCAACTGGTTCTCTTCGAAACAATCCGAAGATGATTCTTGGAAAGTCTGAGTTTCTGATGTTTACATTGATTCAATACAAATGTCGTGAAAAAGATTACGATTTTTTAATCAACCAACAATAAACTTCATAAATTCAGACTCTTCAAAAATCTTTTTCGAACTCTTTCGAAAAACATCATTTGAATATTCAAATTCTGATTTAGAATATGAGGTCGTATCCGTAAACTTTTTGGGTTTTTCCTCTATCCTGCACATGTTTGACTTGAAAGAAACAACCTCATCTGTTGTATTCGACATATGAGACGTCTTCTCCTCAATGATAAAAACGTCATGATCTATTTGCTCATCCTCATCCTCCTCTTCCGCAACGTAACAACATCAGGTTTAGTCTCCTCCTCCTCCTCTTTTGTAACGATAATAACTTTAGGACCCTTCTCCTCCTCCGCAATGTTAACATCATCAGGTTTAATCTTCACATCCTCCCCCTCCTGCCATGTTAACAACATCAGGATCACTCTCCACCTCCTCCTCCGCAACGACAACAACATCAGGTTCAGTCTCTACCTACTCTTCCTCTTCCGTAGCGATAACAACATCAAGATCATTATTCTCCTCCTCCTTAATAGTAACAACATCAGGCTATTTCTCGTTAGTCTATTTCTCGCGAGTCCACAACGAAAGGCCATTTCTCGTGAGTTCCATCGTCCAACCATGTTTCACACCCACATTCACATGTTGTGTATCCCGATTTGGTAATCGCACGGTCACAATTTCGTCACAACCATCTTGAAATTGAGCCATCCCTTGAATCCATAAACAAGGACCTGAGTCAAGTCACATAACCGTTAGCATACTAAAAATTGATAAGAAAATAGTTAAGTTGATTTTAGACTTTCAAAATGACAAATAATTTGAGAAAGACGAAGTCGTACCAAGAGAATAATGTACCATCTGAATAGATAATCCGAACCTATAATTTGTTTATTGGGTCAATGGTTCAGGTTAATGGCTTAACATTTCGAATCTCAATTTACCATAAACTTCTTATCCGCTTATTAGTTCGGGTCTCGATTTGTCCATATTTCTAATTGGGTGCTTGATAATTCGATAAGAAACTTGATTAATAATAATTATATGAGTTAAGGCCTTAGACATGTTTAGCCTTTAGGTTTTACATTTCAGTCTTTAGACTCTTTACAGTCATTTTATAGTTGACACTAGAATTTGACAATAATATTTCAAAGTTGTGAATCATTGTCACTACTCCCACACGGCGAGTTATATTGAATATCATTTTCTAAGTGTCTAAATTGAGGTTTTAATGGATGGTTCCTTTACTTTAAGTCTTTGTTTTTATCTTCTTATTATAATGAGCGATTTAGTGAGATATGCTTGCAATGTCGCAATACTACGATCTGCAACAAAAAAGTTTTTATTTAATGGTCTAATGATCAATAGTGGTTTTCGTCGTGCTGTAATGGTTTCTCTTTATAGTTCATATAAAAATAGGTTTGGTTGGTATGATGAACAATTGTTTTTAAAAGTTATATCGTTACTAATTTACTTTTTCTAGGGTTATAAACAAACCCGAAACCTTTTAGATCAGTGGTCTATAATCATCAATCTCATTCTTTTTTCCGCCAAAAACCTAATATGAGGGAGCCGCCGATAATGATGTCCATAATTGAAATATTTTTCTTAATCGATCAACAATTTTTTACTCGAAATAATTATTAAAATTTACATAAATAAGTGTGACAATATTTAACTAAAGGATATAATTTTTTTAAAAAAATCACTAATTAAATTAAAGTGGAAACAAAAAAACCATTTTTTTAAAAAAAAAATTCCAAAATACCATTTCTAAATAAAGACAATTCTTTATTGACAATTCATGTGATTCAGTTGGAAGAGTTAACATTCACGCTTTACATCGTTTGGAATATTGTATCACAGAATGCACACACTTTACTAAAGTTTTTTCTGTCACGCTAAAAGGCCTTCTCTTAACTCACGCTTTGTTTGTGCTCTTACTCTCTATATATAGTTGTGTGTGTCTATGCATTCAATTCATTCTTCACTGTATATTACTCTATTTTTCTTTTACAGTTTTGAAGGATTCAAAGCGATCTATTTTTTATTTTCCGGCAGAAAAAGGTATTTGTAAATGCAGTTTAGTTTAGTTTCTGTATATGTTTTTTTTTAATTTTGATTGATGAGGAAAGATGTACTTTTGACTCAGGTGAGGAAGATGGATTCAGGGGACGGCTTTGTTTCAAAGAGGAGAACTAGACAACAATCTTTAAAACACATGGTGGAGATTGTTGAAAAGAGGAACGAGTTGAGTCAAAGTGGGGATTCTACAAATGGAAGGAAAAGAAAAAAGATGGAGAATTCTGGAGTGGAAAACAATGGGAGGAGGAAGTTCAGTCGAGGAACTTCTGAGTACTTAACAAAGCAGAGTTGCGTTGAGGAAGTATCTGATGATGATGATTCGTCATCGGAGGAGACTGGTCTTGATCCTGATGGTGATGTTGATATTGTTGAGGAGGAGGAGGGCAGTGATCCTGATGTTGTTATCATTGCGGAGGAGGAAGAGGAAGAGGTCGAGGAGGATGAGGATGAGGAGACTGATCCTGATGCAACCTCATACTATAAGTCGGAAATCGAATCTTCAACTGATGCTCTTCGAAAGAATCCGAAGAAAATTCCTGAAGAGTCTGAATTTCTAAAATTCATTGTTGATTCAATAAAAAATGTCGATCATCGCAAGGAAGTCCCTGCTCCAGAAGAGAAGGAACATGTTTCTTTCAAAGAAACACTTCCTTTAGTATTCAGATTTAAAGATGAGGGACCTCATCCTTTTGATAAAGAAGAATGGGAAAAGGAAATAGAAGATCTTTTCTCTGAGATGAACATGTGCATCTTGGAATCAAATATTGGATTTACGAATCCATCAGTTTTGCCGATGCAGAGTGGAGAATTAAGTGAATGTCAAATGGGGAACCACAAGCTTAAGCTAGATGAATAAATAGGACTCTTCAGTTCAGTTTGTTCATATGTCGATTTGGAGATGAAATACATCTTCCCTGAGTTTGTAAGTATACAAGTTTTGTTCTTTCAAGCCCTTTTCTTTTCAAATATTTTTGTAAATACGTCTTCCCTCCAATTTATTTATAATTCACTCTTAAATTCTTCAACTTATGTGTCATCTGCAGGCTCGGAGAACTCATGGGAGGTACGAAAGAAAATGCTTTGGAGAATCCCCATCAGTCTTGGATGTTGACGGCTTCAGAGTTCCTGATTCTTCAGCAGCTGAGGATTCTCCCGTTTTTGGAGAAGGAACCGTGTGGGATTTGGTTCCCCAAAGTTCCAAAGCTACTATGTTTCCTCATCAACATGGAGGGTTCGAGTTCATGTGGAACAACATCGCTGGAGATACAATGATTGAAAGGTTGAGAGAGCCCCTATAGGAGAGTAAGGAGGGTGCATTATCTCACACCCATATGGCACCGGAAAAACACGACTGACCATAATATTTCTTCAGTCGTATCTGAAGTTGTTCCCAAAGTGTCCGCCTGTAGTCATAGCTCCGTCAAATTTACTTCTTAACTAGGAAGCGAAGTTCCAATAAGTAATTGAACGTCAAGCAAAACCACTCTTGATGCCCCTATAAGACTTATTCCTTCCGAACAGGCTTTTATTGATGCAAGATTTACTTTGACATCACTCTTAGGATCACTAAGAGAATTTATTGATATCTGCCGCTGCTTTACATCAAGTGTCCCATCCATATGTAGAATTTCTCGGTCTAAAGTCCAGCCAAAGAGAGAAATGAGTTGCTCCTTGATCAGAGACAACAGATTCGAAAGGGTTATAATATTTAGCCAATACTTGAGCTTCTAAAGCTGATCAAGGAGCAACTCATTTCTCTCTTTGGCTGGACTTTAGACCAAGAAATTCTATATATGGATGGGACATTTGATGTAAAGCAGCGGCAGATATCAATAAATTCTCTTAGTGATCCTAAGAGTGATGTCAAAGTACTTCTTGCATCAAAAAAAGCCTTTTCGGAAGGAATAAGTCTTATAGGGGCATCAAGAGTGGTTTTGCTTGACGTTCAATTACTTATTGGAACTCCGCTTCCCAGTTAAGAAGTAAATTTGACGGAGCTATGACTACAGGCCGACACTTTGGGAACAGCTTCAGATACGACTGAAGAAATATAATGGTCAGTCGTGTTTTTCCGGTGCCATGTGGGTGTGAGATAATGAACCCTCCTTTACTCTCCGATAGGGGCTCTCTCAACCTTTCAATCATTGTATCTCCAGCGATATTGTTCCACATGAACTCGAACCCTCCATGTTGATGAGGATACATAGTAGCTTTGGAACTTTGGGGAACCAAATCCCACACGGTTCCTTCTCCAAAAATGGGAGAATCCTCAGCTGCTGAAGAATCAGGAACTCTGAAGCCGTCAACATACAAGACTGATGGGGATTCTCCAAAGCATTTTCTTTCGTACCTCCCTTGAGTTCTCCGAGCCTGCAGATGACACATAAGTTGAAGAATTTAAGAGTGAATTATAAATAAATTGGAGGGAAGACGTATTTACAAAAATATTTGAAAAGAAAAGGGCTTGAAAGAACAAAACTCGTATACTTACAAAATCAGGGAAGATGTATTTCATTTCCAAAATCACATGTCAACAAACTGAACAGATGTGTCCAATTTGTTCATCTAGCTTAAGCTTGTGATTCCCCATCTGACAATCACTTATTTTTCACTTTGCATTTGCAAAACAGGTGAAGAATTTGTAAGGCTTATCCGTTTTTCCAACAAACACATCTCCATTTCAGCAAAACAATCTTCAATTTCCTTTTCGTATTCTTCTTTCACTGGGGGAACGGGGTCCTCGTCTTCAAATCGAAATACTAAAGGAATTGTTTCTTTGACAGGAACATGTTCCTTCTCTTCAGGAGGAGAAAGTTTATTCTAATCATCACAGTCCTCATGATTAGACCCTCCTCATCCGACTCCTCATCATGAGATGATTCCTCATTCATACTCTTAGACCTGTCCATATAGCATGGCTGAAGAAAATATGTTCGGCCTTGTTTTGGTTTTCAGTCTCAGCAGGGTCCATCATGCTTCTTTTCCTTCCAATAACTTCACAGTCCTGTTCAGACTCCCTGTCATCACTACGAAGAATCGGACCTTTATTGTTAAGTGGAGGACTCGCCAATGGGATATCCAGGATGAGCCATTTCTCATTAGTCCCATCGTTTACCCATGTTTTACACCCACATTCACAAGCTGTGTATCCCGTTTTGGTAATGGGACGCTTACACTTTCGACAAAACCATCTTAAAGCAGAGCCATCCCCTGAATCCAAAAGTATGCACCTGCATCAAATCGCATAACCATTAGCATACTAATTTTTTTGAGAAAGTCGTACTAAAAAAATAGTGTGAAACACTAATGTGACTAAAATGTTGTTATTCAAAACGTATTTTAAAGGATTATAACATGTAGGAGTGACGAACGAGCGAGCGGAGTCGATCAGAAAATGAGTTAAACAAAAATGAATGAAGTACTCGAATCATTTATAAATTAGTAAAAAAAAAGTTACCGGGTAGATAATATGGATACTCATATTATAGTGGGGATCTTGTTAAAAGATTTAAAAACAAAATATTTTTAAAGTTTTTTTTATCAGCACAAACCACCTACCAGCCCCCCTCCCCCTATATCCCAAAAAAAAATGTAAAAGAAACTGTTTGGTTTTTTATTTAAAACAATTAACTCTTGGGTATAGAAAAATACATTTTTGAGTTATTTTTCATTTGGGTTAGGTCTTTAGGGGTAAAAAAAATGGGTCATGTAATTTATTAAAGTTAGGTAACTTTTTAGACTTTTAAAGTATAATTTTTGGATTTTTCAGTTTAGTAAAATAGATTTGTTAATGGACATAGCAAATAAAAATTTCAGTTTGACTGTATCCTTTTATCTTATTAATTTAATATAATATAATGAACCTTGATATTTCAAAAAAAATTATTTTGTATTCATGTGAATTTTATCGATTTTACAAAAAATTTCTATTCATTTAACATTTCTTAAGTTTAGTTTATCACACAGTTAAATGAAAATATATTTGATTTCCTTCTCAAACACCGTATTATTTTAAAAAAAAAAAAGAAAAAAACCTAAAAATGGAAAGAACCGACCAAAATCAAAAAAAAAATTGACTTTGCGTGATTTGATTTGGCTTTTAGATTTAATAAGTCAACATAATTGAATTAGATTTTTTAATTGAAATACCAAACTGATTTATGTAGACCCCTAGTTAGCACTAGCATAAATGAATTGCAAATACCTCATTTTAGCATAAATGACATACCTCAATTAATAGCGTCAGCTAGCCTCGTAGGCCCAACCCGCAAGCCTCAATCACAGGCTGTGGACTATGAATATTTAAAATATTTTATATAAATACTAGTTCTCGAACACGTACGTTGCACGTGTATCCCATGTTATTTGATACCAAACATTTCAAATGATATACTTATTTTAGAATAATAGATGCATTATACAATATTTAAAGGGTAAAAATGATGTTTCTGGTAAAACATTCAACTAAGGTTGCAACTTGCAAAGATCAATAGAATCTGAAGATTTTCTGATTGTATTGATAAAAAAAATTTCTTTTAATCATGTGGGATGCACTATATTATTGGTTAAAAAAAAGATTACTACTTTAATTATATGATTTGTCAAGATTGCCAAATATCTAACACTATATTACCATACAAAATGAAAAAAATGACCAATGAATAAAAGATTACATAAGAACTATAAGATGTGAAAATATAAAGTGTAATGGATTAATATTTTCTATTCAATTTATAAAGAGAGAAACTATGTATATGAAAGGTTGTAAATGAATGTATTTAATTGTAGAAGCTAAAAAGTTTAGCAATTAAAGTCATTAAGAAGTGAAAATAATAAATTGTGACATCTAACCATGTATTCTCTTCAATTAAATATTGATATTGTATGAATCTCTCCATATGTTCTAACCTCTCTCTTCATATGCTCTAATGTTTAAGTTTTTTTAATCTAAAACGGTAATTGTTTAAAGTGCTCAAAATTCAGCAATTAAGACGAAAAATTGTTAATGCAACTCAATGATAAAGGCAAAAGGAATACTCATAAATGCACTTCAAAGTATTACGGTAACATTTTAGTGGTATGTAAAAAGTTTTCTGTTATGGAACTTAAATTACTATTTAATAATAATAATAATAATAATAATAATAATCAATAATAATAATCTAACGGTATTATTGTAGTAACTCAACTATATATGGTTATTTTGGTATTTCAACTTTCAACTTTTTTGTTCCCACTTATAATTGACACGTGCATTGCACGTGCATATTACACATTTAAATGCTTTCTAATTTTGGTTGATAACGAAAGGTGTACTTTGACTCAGGTGAGGAAAATTGATTTAGGGGATGGCTCTTTTTCAAAGAGGAGAACTAGACAACAAACTTTAAAACATATGGTGGAGATAGTTGAAAAGAGGAAGGAGTTGAGTCATACGGTTCACTCGGACGGTCTGTTATTCAATGCACGAGTCGTAGGCAAGTTTCGTAGGTGAGTCTCAAAACTGAAATTTTAGGATAAAAAGTTGAGACTCAAAGTCGGTTCGTAAGTTTACTCACAGACCGTACATGGGTTCCCATCCTTGGGGATCCAAAAATGGTGGTCTCTGAACCCACCAAAGGTCAATTAGGACGGTCTGTGGTAGGACCTAAGGACCATAGGTCAGACTGTCGGTGAGGGTTCGATAATTATTTTCAAGGGATTTTTGAGTCTTTTCCTAAATGTTTTGACCCAATACTATGTTGATTTACCCTCTACCCTAGACCCTACATAATATTTTGAACCCGCAAATTCCACAATTCAATTTATTCTCTTTAATTCCCTAAACTTGACCAAATTCATCCTCTCCGAAAATATTCTCTCTAGATCAAGAAAGAAGAAGAAACTAGGGTTTACCACGACCTATAGGGGATCAACTGCGTTCATGTACCATAATGGCGTAGTACCCAATCCTCCAAATATATGTAACCGCTCATTAAGAAGCTCACCTCGACTCTGAGCCACTCATCAAACTACAAGGCCATTGTTACCCTTCCCACTCTCACACATATAACTCAATATACCATTAAGTATACTTTCAAGTTGCAACACAATATCTTAAGCATCATAATCATGTATACATTCATCTAAATTAAGTCTGGACTCCAATTTGTTCATCTCATCTGTAAAGGGAACACAATTTACAAAATGTGTTGTTATTACTTATATTTGATCTAATAAGATCTGATCTCCAAGTACATATTTCTGACTTTGTTACCTCTACATCATTAACCTAGGTATAATTATACATTGAGTTGTCCTATTACCTTCTCGGTGCTTCGAATTGTATCGTTTCTTCAGCTTGACAGTTTCAGCCATAGTTTGGTGCTATGGTTGTTCGAAACTAGACTTCATACAAAGCTGAATTGTTATTCATATTGGTTTCTGTTATGGTAAGAAAGTTCACAGATATTTAGAAAACCACAACTGGTATTCCTGCAATTACAGACATAGAAAAGCCGGAATACTGGCAAGGCAAATGCCTAACGAAAGGAGCTATTAAACGAAAGAAAAACTGAACCCTAAACGAAAAGCAAGAAGGTAAAATGGTGTTTTGGACAACAAAAAAGCAGAGTTTGAAACGATCATAACGTCTGCTCACCATCACTAATGGACTTAGGCCGCCATTACAGGTAGTCTCTTATGCTCCAAAGCTTGTCGAAGCCTTTGGTAACCATTTCTATAGTGCTCGAGTGAGAAGCAAAGCTGCCTAATTGCTTCGCGTTTCTCTTCTGCTCCTTCCAAAACTATTTCCTTTTGTCTCTCTACTTCTCTTTCCACTTCTTTAACTCTAGACCTCAGCTCCTCTACCAATTTACGGGCACCTTCAGTTTCAGAAATCAACTTGACGTGCTCAATGTGAAGTTGGTTCAAATGGTTGTTCATTTGATCAATCTGATCATCTTTAGAACTTAGATCTTCATCTAGCAAGGCAACTCTAGCATTTAGGTTATCTTTCTCTGTTTGCAATGCATCATATTTCTGGTATAATGCATCAAGGTTCCTGTTCAGTTCTTCGATATGGTTGTCCCTCTCAGCGATGGTCAACTTTAACTGCTCGATTTCAGATTTTAGCAGCATTTCCATTTCTTCTTTCCCTGCTACAGCTCGTCTAACATCCTCCTCTAATGATTGGCAACGTAGATCCATTTCTTTGATATTATCCTCCAAATATGCTCGTTCCTTCAATAATTTGGTAATTTCACATTGAAGATCCAAGTTCTCTTCTGCCAAAGCCTTGTTGGCATTTGATATTGATTCTTTCAGTCCTCTGATTTCTTGATCACGGTCTGACAAATTGGATTTGTACCTTGCAATTCGGTCCTGCAGCTTTGAAACCTCTCGTTTCTCTCTCTCAAGTTTGGCTTTCCAGCCAGAAATATCTTTCTGTGCTGATCCAAGCTGCTCATGAAGTAATTTTACGGAGGAACCGTTACTTTTAAGTTCGTCTCTTAAGCGCTCCACCTCCTTCTCTGAATCATGAAGCTTCTCTATGGTGCTCCTTAACTCTTCCTCAAGTGTTCGGATCTTACCTTCTGGGTCCAAAACTTGTGGTTCTTCTTCTATAGCATTCTCTTGCAGCCCCTCATCAGAAATTTTAGCTTCCTGTCCAGCAGTAAGCTCATGGACGTTCTTCACGAAGTCCCCTGATACATACTTCTGAAGCTCAATTCTCAACCTGCTAATCTCTTCTTCTGATAACAGGATCTTTTCTTTTGCATTTCTAAGGTCTTCTTCATACCCAGTTATCCTTGCGATAAGATTATCATTGTCCACATGTGATCCCCTAACGGAGCTCTCGGAGACCTCTTCATGTTGCTTGCGAAGCTTCTCTTTCACGTCGCGGAGCTCGACCTCCAATTCACCAATCTTCTTACGCAGCCCATGGTCATCATCATTGCTTATTGTACTTGAGTAATTATTGATAGACGAATCATCTGATTCAGATTCAGAATCTAATGTTGAGGATTCATCTCCTTCCTTGGCCAGATCCGAGCTACTTCCGCCTGCGCCAAGAAAAAATTCAAATCCAGCAGCACGAGGACCAGGTTTAGGACGGCTTGGCCTCCGATCAGGAGAGGGCAACCTGGAGGGTGGTTCAGAGCCCACGTCAGAGATGCCTGACCCCTGTGATTGAAGATCTGAAGGAATATTTTTCCGGAGCTCCCCGGTCACGTGATCATAACGCTCGGCTAATGACCGATACATGCGGTAGAATTCCTCAACAAGTGTGATCAATTCTGGCCTTTTTTGATAATACATTTCTGCCCTTTTAGCAAATGAATCCGCATCCTCTTCAATGAGTTTCAACATCCTTTTGACATTCTGGTCCATCTCTGAAATAATAGACCTATTCGTCATTTTCTTGTATGCCATTTTCTCCATTCAACATAAAAAATTTACGAGAAACAACTTGGTAATTAAATTGCCAAATTAGGTGTTTTTACGGTGCATTTTCTCCAGGAGGTCTGTGTAATAGCTAGTCACCTCCTTTGAGATAAATGGATGAAACTGTTCAAAGTTTTTTCATGGAATCACAAACAAGTACGGTCAATTGGCCTCCGGTCTTGTCTGACCATTTTACTTTTTTTTTTCTGACCGTTCTACTTTAATACGGAAACTATCAAAGAATTTGAGAAATGTAAAGTATAGAATTTGGAAACGAAAATCTAAAATTTTAAATACCATAATAGTGTAAGACCAAATTATTATATCATATGATGTCATTAGAATTACCAAAACCACAAAGCATATTGAATGAAATATTTATTTTTGTGTTGCTTAAGAATAGGTCACAATGAATGGAAGTTCAAACAGACACGTTGAAGTTCCAGGTGTCTATGACTCTACTCAAAACACATTTGACCCGTCTTAAAATGATTTAACCAATATTTTGATGTGTTGGGATCATAACCTATGCATTTAATTAACCTGTTTTGACCCCACCCATCTTAATACACTGCTCATTTCATGCCCTATTTGCAAGGGTTGCATTTAACACCTATACAAGGGGCGACGCTAGGATAGTGGAGGAGGATATAAGGCCAGGGTAAGGGAAGCCAATATGATTTAAAATTTATGCATGTAGGCAAAATATAGCACAGGAAAGATAGTTTATAATTTAGAGCTAGTGATTGGAACATTTGCGAAAAAGAAGTTTTGAGCATTTCTCTATCTTCACGAGGTATAGTAAAAAAAAAAACACCAAGCCAACAAGAAAGCAGAAACTGCATGAGGTATAGTTAGAAAAAATTCACGGATTGAACATTCTCTATCTTCCAAAGTTTCTGAAATTTTAAAATTCTTTCCTTTTTAAGGTGCAAAAATAAAAATTTTATATCTTGCAAACAAATACCTCCTAAGGTTACCGATTAAATTAATGTGTTAATGGTGGTACTATTAACACATTGGAATAATGGAAAACAAAGAAGGAAGACCCCTACTAGACGACCATACTTCTAAATTTATTTTTTGTTCATATTGAATAGATTATTTAGATACATGATTTGGTCAAAAGAATTCGTAAGTAACCTTCTAGCTCCGCCTCTGACAAGAGGTTATATGAATTATAAAACTAGAGGAATATAGTAACTATCTGTTATAATGCATTCTAGTAATAGTTCAATCTATTTGTGATAATGATCCCTAAGGTGAAATATTAGAATGCCCAGTGAGTAGAAACTCGTATCACTCACTAGTACAAATTTCAATCTCTTGCGTATGTGTGTCTTAAATGCATAAATGATGCACTGTTAATTGAATTCAATTAATAAGGTTTATATATTTGGATGGTCCATCTTTGGCATTAGCAGATTAGTCAAATACGAAATTAAAGGATTTGACAAAGATAAGTGAGGTTAAAGAAGACAATAGCTTACGTTCAAGATTCTCTTGAAGCCACTTGCAGTTTTTGGGATTGATGTGGCTATCCCACCACCAAGCGTGTGATTTCTTCGACTCCATCCTCTTCATCTTACTAGACTTCACCTGAAAAGGGAACTCACTCTTAATCTCATGGACAATGAAAACATACAAGCAAGTAAAGAGAATCTGGAGCAAACTTAGACAAGGCAAATAAAACTCATTCAACATGTTAACTGTTTTTGGTTATGGAACAGAGATATCTTACAAAGGTTGATGCCATTCTGTCGAGCTTGTTATTCAATACAAACTCCTCAACTCGAAAAGTTAAAAAGATTGCCTGCATAATCATGAAGGTGACGTAAGCAAACTGTCAAAAGTCAACCACAGTAGGATATATGTTTCTTTCGGAATAACATGTTTAACAAGTATGGAACAAAAGGTATTTCTATTATTTCACTTCAATATCTGCTATGATGAAGGTCAAAATTCTTTTCGAATACTAAATTCTGATGGTTGTCATCTCTCAGTTTGTTACTTTAAATATAATTTTTGTTTCGATCATTACTTAAATTCTATTGTATGTCTTGTCAAATTCATCTTTATGAAACGACGAAAAATCCATTTTATATAACGACTGATTTGACAAAGCCAACAGGCCAGCAGAAAATAAAACAAATATGCACCTCCCGTGGACGCCACACACAGAAGGAGCAGGGGAAGTTCGATATCAAATCTCACAACTGTCGCCAGCTATATTCACGTGTTAGAGTTCTTCCTCATATCATGCCTGTCCAAAAAAAATATTAGAACTACACGTAAGCCATTCATCTCAAATCTTAAATTATTTTTCATTCATTAAAGATGGTCAGCTACGATATATAACTAAGAAATTGTATTCCAATAGATGGGTAACGAAATACAAAAGAGTGGATTTTCGAGATTAAATTGAAAGTAGATTCAACAAGACAATATTCATGGACACATACAAAGATTCAATAAATGATTTCAATCAGAAAATCCCCAAAAGAACAATTAACAAAAGGAACTAAGTTTTGCAAAAAGCAGGGAGAAAGGACTTAACTTGGGGGGGACAAGGGAGGAAAGACAAAAAGAGAACTAACGATTTTGAGAGGAAAATGCTAAAAATTTTGAATCTCCGGTGAAGGAGAGAGATGCTTTCATTCACTTGGAACTACATAATAAATCTCATTTATGAAAGGGAAGTGGGGAGTTGGGGGCCATAAAGAAGATGGAGAGAGGGGCCAACTTACCAAACTAATTTGGATTTGTTCACATTTCACTCCCTTCTTTCAAGACAATAGTAACTCACACTTTCATTTTACTAGCTAATCATTTTCTTTCACATAAAAACATTGTCATGTTTATTACCAAAAAAAAGAAATATGCTTTCTGTGGGTTCTCTGACAAAGGTGTGACACTGTCCAGATTGAAAGGACTAATATGTAATTTGATTTAGCTGATCAATCTCCACAACAAGTTGTTATAAGTCTAAAATACATTAGTTAGGTACATGAAAAGTCTGTGACATAAGATCTAAGTCCTCCAATTAGATGTCATATTACCTTATCTTTTGCATAATAATTACATAGAGTTCCAAAACCATCTCAACCACATTCTTCCAGTTCAGCTAGCATAAGATACTCATAATTGTCTATCAGAAAGTTTCCGAGAAGTTTATGTCAAGTGAGGATTTTGTGCATCAGCCGAATTGCTCTATTGACTATGTTCTCAATAATGTTTCTACCGTATCATTGCATTGTCATTTAGAGGTTTTGTAATGGAAATTGGATGAGCCAACTGCTCGTGTGTTTTTCGGAGAATGTTTTGCTTTTACTGCAAGTGACAACTGGAACTATGAAAAGTGTTGCAGAAGGACTATTACATTCTGTGAGAAAATGGGGTGGAAGAGCTCATTTTCTATAGACTTCCGTTCGTGCTCTTGAACATGTTGTACAACACATTGAAGTTCCTTTTCCTTCTGCAATCACTAGATATCTTATCTTGAGCCTTGAGGATGAGATTATTGTTATTAACCCCAGTGTAGACTTGGAAGACCAAACAAGTCGTAACACAGTCAGTGGTGGACATGGGCCTGAGGTGAGTTTGAAGCTAAGCAAGAGAATTAAACAGCGCAATAAGAGAGTGGATTTCCTTTCCAGTTTAATATTTCCATTCAATTGTAATGACCTGTTTAGATGGCTTATAGCTTATAAGCATAAGCTAAAAGGTAGAAAATCCTAACTTATGACTTTTGACTCTTTTTTTTTTAGTTTTGTGTGGCCTTAAAAACAAGTACTTAAATGCACTTTTTTATTTCACCCAAACACTCAAGTTTTTATAAGCTATTTTGCCTTGAAAACACCTGCCGGAAAAGCTTATTCTAACAGGCTCTTATTAATCGCAGTAGTTTACAACTTTACAGGTAGTGTGGTAGGGGTGTAAAAATGAGCCCAGATATAACTACCCGCTCAGAATTTTATGGGTTTGACTCAAGATGATTTGAATTGGGTTCAATCTCAATACATTAAGCCCAACACATTTTAAAAGAATTTTCAATTGAGATTTAGTCTCCAATTTCAACCCTTATAAGACTCTTAATTTGCATGTATATTTCTATATTGAAGGTATGAATTTCTATATATTTTATATCTTTTAGGATTTATCTATCCATTTGCAATTTTTTTTTAAAAAAAATCTTGAGTTTGATATTGTTGTGATTGTAAAAATTATAATAATATGCTAAAATTATTGAGATTAAGTGGTTCTAATTGTGCGGGTCATGGTTTTTTTTTTGTTCATTTGAGCCCAACCCATTTAAGCCCAAAGTAAACTTTAGGAAAGAGACCCAACTCGATTTATATTCCAACCCAGTTTAATATCTCAAATTTCAACTCAACCCACCCATTTGACACCCTAGGTCCTTGGTAGCGGTAAAGTCTACATACACTCTAGTACTCTACCCTCCCCATACCCCCCACCATGTTAAACCACATAGTATGTAGTTTTTTCGACCAACAAAAAAATCTGGACAATTTCTCGATTTGTGCGTGTCATCATGCTAATCTTCTCTATACCATTCCAATTTTATTGGAGATGTCCCCAAAGGAACATATGTTGGTGTAATCTCCTATTTCATTGTTGAAGTGTTTGTAAACTTGTTTATTACAAAAAAGCTATGACCTAAACTTCTCTCAGTCAGAAGATGATAAGATTATCTTTTGGGACCAGATCTCTCACTTTTCATCAAACACTTCATCTGCAATGTCAACTCCTTCCTATCCCTTCCCCTCTTACCCCCAAATTCTACAAAACTAAACTAAACTTAAACTAATCAAAAAATTCAATTCAATCCAACTATCAAAACCGAAGCCAATTAGCAATTTACAATACAAATTTAAAACTTAGATAAAAAAAACCAATAAATTGAACTAAAAAAAAAAGCAAGAAATTAGTACTTAGAAATGGATTACTAACCAGTTGACAGGCAGAGTGATGAAGAATCCAACAGAAAAAATGGGGAAGAATTGAGAAAAAATAAGGGCTTGTTAACAAAGTCAAAATGACAGCTGAAGAAGTAGGGACTTCAATGACGCTATAATTGTTGATATATAAAAAGGAAGCCACGTCTTCAACACAACATTGTTATTGCAACTTCTTTTATTTTTAATGAGATATTTTTTGACCTTTTGTTTTCAACCACATCTCTCTATCTGTATCTACACGCTTTACTAAATAATATTTTCTCCGTTTTCAAAAAGAATGAGCTAGTTTAATTTGAAACAGAGTTTTAAAAAAAAAAATTATGATTCTAGATTAAAATTATGTCAAATGTATCAAAGTTTCCTTTAATCTTGTGATCTTAACATGAAAAGTTAAAGTTAAATAAAAAGAAAATGAAAATAAATGAATAATCACGTTGCTAAAAGAATAGAGGTATGACTCTTTATTATAAAATAAAATTGTTATAAATTCATTGAATGAGTGGATAGTCCATAAATAAGTACAAGAACAACTATTTATATTCACTAGGTTTCATGAATCTTTTTGGATAAGAATGTATCTAGTTATTATGGTACTTAATATGATGACTTTTGGAGTGATTTCTCAAACTATGATTGTTCATTCACTATTGTATGATATACAGATGAGACTTATATACACTTGAATAAGAAGAAAATTTCTCTTATTCTATCTACTTCTCTTGTATTCTTCTCTTTATGATTATATTCTTATAAGCTTGATTTTATAATAAAAAAATTTTTATTAGCATTTTTATAAAAAAATTATTAAAAATTATTGAGATTGTATTTGTTGATTTGGATTCAATGTGAACAAAATAAAATTCGTTTTGAATAGTTTTCATGGAAGGCTGTGCGAAAGTGCAAAAGAAAAAATAAAATGTTATTAAAGCAATACGCCATTTTGCGGAAATTGTCGTCATTTGTGACATGCTTTTTCCTAAATTTGGAATTTGTCTTGTTTTTAGTTTGTTTTAAAAATATAATTTTAATATTTTTATAAAATTTTGTTTTTTTATAGAATTATCCAGCATTTTAAAAAGGGATATTTGGATCGACTTTATTTACGTATTTTATTTATGTTTTTTTGTTTTTGTCTAGATGAATGTGTTTAATTTTGTCTTTTCTAAACACATTTAAAAATAAAAATAAAGAATTTACATTAAACAATTCAAAATTCAATCACCTTTGATAGTTCAGAATTATAAGATTAAAAAAAATATTTGATTACATTATATCAAATTAAAATTAAATAAATAAACTAAAATACTAATAATGTATGTATTTTTTGCTTAGGGCGGTATTACTTTTGGTGTAATTTTATTGACCCCTTTTTTTCCAAATGCTTTTCTTTGCCCACAAACATAAATTGTCTCCAAATACCATTTGACCTCTTACATATCTCTTATTTATAATTAATAAATGATTCAATGTAAATTTGTTATACTATTTTAATATTTTGATGATAAAAAGAAAATTTTTTATTTATAACTTCACAAAAGTTCTATATTGTTATAAAAGAACTTACTAACAATTAATATACTTAAAGAAGGAAAATTTAGGAAGTTGTATATTTCATAAAATAAAACGTGTATATGAATTCATGTAAAAGGGCTATATATATAGCCATGAAATTCATCCCTTAGTGTGGGGCCCACGAGACACTAATCAATTCTGTGGGACCCACAAGACACTAATCTACCATATATTCAAACTCATCTTATAGCGTGGGGCCCACAGCATTTTCTTACAAATTTTATCCATTGCGTGGGGCCCACGGTATATTTTACAATACTCCCCCTTGTATGTCTATGTAAGTATATAGACATACATAATACGCATTACTTGCTGCCTCATTAAAAACCTTTCTAGGAAAACCCAGTGGGACAAAACCTAGACTAAGGAAAAAAGAGTACAGTGCGTATTTTACTCCCCCTGATAAAAACCACGATTCAGATGGTTAAGTTTTCGCATTCCAATTTTGTGAACCATCTTCTCAAGAGTTGAGGCTGGTAAAGATTTGGTAAATAGATCTGCTGGATTATCACTTGAACGAATTTGTCGCACATCAATATCACCATTCTTCTGGAGATCATGTGTGAAGAACAATTTTGGTGAAATGTGTTTCGTTCTATCTCCTTTTATAAAGCCTCCTCTTAATTGAGCTATGCATGCAGCATTGTCTTCAAAGAGTATGGTGGGTATCTTGACGTCACACTTCAAACCACATCTTTCTTTGATAAAATGTATTACTGATCTTAACCATACACATTCTCTACTTGCTTCATGAATGGCTATTATCTCAGCATGATTTGAAGAAGTAGCGACAATAGACTGCTTCGTAGATCGCCATGATATAGCAGTACCTCCGTATGTGAACAGATAGCCTGTTTGTGATCGAGCTTTATGTGGGTCAGATAAATAACCTGCATCTGCATGACCAACAAGATCTGCACTATCTTTGTTAGAATAAAACAGACCCATATCACTAGTTCCCCTTAGATATCGCAATATATGTTTAACTCCATTCCAATGTCTTCGTGTAGGGGAAGAACTATATCTTGCTAATAAATTAACAGAAAATGCTATGTCGGGTCTCGTAGCATTAGCAAGATACATAAGTGCCCCAATTGCACTGAGATAAGGTACTTCTGGACCAAGAGGTTCCTCATTTTCTTCTTGAGGTCGGAATGGATCCTTACTCACTTCAAGTGATCGGACAACCATTGGAGTACTTAAGGGATGTGCTTTGTCCATGTAAAATCGTTTCAAGATTTTCTCAGTATAGGCAGATTGATGGATGAAGACCCCGTCTACTAAATGTTCTATTTGTAGTCCAAGACAAATTTTTGTCTTTCCAAGGTCTTTCATTTCAAATTCTTTCTTTAGATAATCAATTGCCTTTTGAACCTCTTCTGGAGTTCCAATGAGATTAATGTCATCAACATAAACAGCAAGAATAACAAATCCCAATGTTGTTTTCTTAATAAATATACAAGGACAAATGGCATCATTTATATAACCTTGTTTTATCAAGTACTCACTAAGGCGATTATACCACATGCGCCCTGATTGTTTTAAGCCATATAATGACTTTTGTAATCTGATTGAATACATTTCCCGAGGTTTATATGCTTCAGGCATTTTAAGTCCTTCCGGAACTTTCATATAAATTTCATTATCTAGTGAACCGTAAAGGTAAGCTGTAACCACATCCATTAGATGAATTTCAAGATTTTCATGTACAGCTAAGCCGATGAGGTATCGAAAAGTTATTGCATCCATAACAGGTGAATATGTTTCTTCATAGTCGACACCAGGTCGTTGAGAGAATCCTTGTGCAACAAGGCGTGCCTTGTATCTTACAATCTCATTTCTCTCATTTCTTTTTCGTACAAAGACCCATTTATAGCCAATTGATTTAACATCACTAGGCGTTTGGACTACTGGTCCAAAAACCTCACGCTTAGCAAGTGAATTTAATTCTGATTGAATTGCTTCTTGCCATTTTGGCCAATCACATCTTTGTCGACATTCTTCGACAGATAGAGGTTCAAGATCCTCATTTCCTTTCATAATGTTAAGTGCAACATCATATGCGAAAACATTATCCACTATGATTTTTGATCGATCTAAACTTATCTCATCACCTGTAGAACTTATTGAGAGTTCTTCATTTACTTGAGTCTCGGGTTCACTGATCTCTTCAGGAATATCAGGATTAATCAGATCTTGAATTTCTTCGTGAGATTCTTTTGTAGTGTCATTTTTTATACTTCTTTTTCTAGGATTTTTATCTTTTGAACCCAATGGTCTACCACGCTTCAGGCGTATTTGTGATTCAGAAGCTATGACACTTGTAGATGGTCCTTTTGGGACGTTGATTCGGATAGGCACATTTACTGCAGGAATATGTGACTTTGTTATCCTTTTCGAATCAGTAAATGCGTCTGGCATTTGATTTGCTATGTTTTGAAAATGGATGATCTTCTGGATCTCTTGTTCACACACAGGGGAGCGTGGATCAAAATGAGATAATGATGAAACTTTCCATGCAATTTCACTTTTAAGTTTCTTTTTCTCTCCCCCTAATTGCGGAAAATTTGTTTCATCAAATCGACAATCTGCAAATCTTGCAGTGAATAAATCTCCCGTCAATGGTTCAAGGTAGCGAATTATTGAGGGTGAATCAAACCCAACATATATGCCTAACCTTCTTTGAGGGCCCATCTTGGTGCGCTGAGGTGGTGCTACAGGCACATATACAGCACATCCAAAAATTCGAAGATGAGCAATATTTGGTTCATGGCCAAACACTAATTGTGATGGGGAGTATTTATTATAATGAGTCGGTCTGAGACGAACAAGTGATGCTGCGTGTAAGATAGCATGACCCCAAACAGTAGTAGGCAACTCACTTTTCATAAGTAGAGGTCTTGCTATCAATTGTAAGCGCTTAATAAATGACTCAGCAAGGCCATTTTGAGTATGAACATGAGCTACAGGATGTTCAACTTTTATCCCTACCGATATGCAATAAGCATCAAAAACTTGGGATGTGAATTCGCCAGCATTGTCTAGGCGAATTGTCTTAATGGGATAATCTGGAAATTGCGCTCTTAATCGTATTATTTGTGCCAATAATTTTGCAAACGCCAGGTTGCGAGATGATAAGAGGCACACATGAGACCATCTTGAAGATGCGTCTATTAGGACCATAAAATATCTAAATGACCCACTAGATGGGTGAATAGGTCCACAAATATCCCCATGTATTCGTTCTAAAAATTGAGGGGATTCAATGTTAACCTTCATTGGTGATGGCCTAGTAATCAATTTGCCTTGACAACAAGCAGCACATGAAAACTTATCATTTGTAAGAATCTTCAGGTTCTTTAATGGATGTCCATTTGAATTTTCAATGATTCGTCTCATCATTATTGATCCAGGATGACCTATTCGGTCATGCCAAAGCACAAAAGTCTTTAAGTCAGTAAACTTCTGGTTTACGATAGAGTGTGCTTCAATCGTACTTATTTTTGCATAATATAGGCCAGAAGATAAAGTTGATAATTTCTCCAACACATATTTCTGGTCTGAGACAATCTTGGTAATACCAAGGTATTCAACATTCATTTCACTTATTGTCTCAACATGATATCCATTTCGGCGAATATCTTTAAAACTTAACAGGTTTCTTGGGGATTTAGAAGAGAACAAAGCATCTTCTATGACGAGTTTTGTCCCCTTAGGCAGAAATATAGTAGCTCTTCCGGAGCCTTCTATTAAGTTTGAATTACCAGAAATTGTAGTAACATTCGCTTTTCTTCTAAGCAAGTAGGAGAAGTATTTCTCATCTTTGAATATGGCGTGCGTTGTTCCACTATCAATTACACAAATATCTTCATGATTGATCATTGAGGTATCCATATATTCTTCAAGATAAAAGCTATAAACGAAATAAATATTATAATATTATTACTAAACAAAAACATTACACAACCTTTTTAGTTATTTACAAGTCTAGGAAAACATATTCATACTAGTTCATACGAACGACGAAAATGAAACATATTTACATTATCACAGATCCATCACCTATCAGGTGATCTATCTTTCCTTCGGGATTCTCAAAGAAATCCGCTACATCCAGATGCATGGGTTCAACAGTATCTTCCGTGATAAAGTTGGCTTCAGCGTTATTTTTCACCTCCTTCAGGGAAGCTTGATATAGCTCAACTAGGTGCCTTGGCGTACGACAGGTACGTGACCAATGTCCTTTTCCTCCACATCGATAACATTTGTTGTCTGAATTTTTCTTCTGCACTTCATCATGTTTTTCATTCTTCTTTTTACACTGCTTGTGTTGAAGATTATTGTTTAGTGCAAGACGATCACCATGATTGCAATTTCTTCCTCGACCACGACCACGGCCACGACTGGGGCCACGACCTTTTTCACGCCTAGATTGGTGAAAATTTGCCGTATTTACTTCAGGAAATGGCGTAGAACCGGTAGGTCGACTTTCATGGTTTTTCATTAGTAAGTCATTATGTTGTTCAGCAACAAGAAGATGTGAAATTAATTCGGAATATTTTTTAAATCCCATTTCCCGGTATTGCTGCTGCAGAAGCATACTTGAGGCAGGAAAAGTGGAAAATGTTTTCTCCAACATATCATGGTCAGTGATATTTTCTCCACATAATTTTAATTGTGAGATAATTTTAAACATGGAAGAGTTATACTCACTGATAGATTTAAAATCTTGAAGTCTCAAGTGGATCCAGTCATAACGTGCCTGTGGAAGGACGACCAACTTCAGGTGGTCATATCTTTCTTTTAAATTGTTCCACAATACCAGAGGATCCTTAACAGTGAGATATTCCATTTTCAAACCTTCATCAAGGTGATGACGGAGAAATATCATCGCCTTGGCACGGTTTTGATTCGATGCTTCATTATTTTCTTGGATGGTGTCTGCTAGACCCATCGCATCAAGATGAATTTCTGCATCGAGTACCCATGATAGATAGCTTTTTCCCGATATATCTAGAGCAAGAAATTCAAGTTTAGAGAGATTAGACATTATTAAGAAAAGGAAATTTATACCTTCGAAGCTTTAAAAGTCTTTACTTGAACTGGCAGAGATTCGTGCTGATAACGTGTTATAAAAGAACTTACTAACAATTAATATACTTAAAGAAGGAAAATTTAGGAAGTTGTATATTTCATAAAATAAAACGTGTATATGAATTCATGTAAAAGGGCTATATATATAGCCATGAAATTCATCCCTTAGTGTGGGGCCCACGAGACACTAATCAATTCTATGGGACCCACAAGACACTAATCTACCATATATTCAAACTCATCTTATAGCGTGGGGCCCACAGCATTTTCTTACAAATTTTATCCATTGCGTGGGGCCCACGGTATATTTTACAATATATATATTATAGTATATTTTTATATATTGAAACTATGTTATTTATAAAAGTAAAATCCAATTTGAATTAGGATTAGGAAGTAATCCAACTAACAAATTAATTAAACATAAATAAGTAAATACTATAAATAACAATTCCTAATGAACTTAGAATTTTTATTTTTACTTTGAATTATTATTTTCAACAATAATTCGTTATGTTATTTTTTATTGAAAATATAATTTGACGAGGTATTTTGTACAATCTCACAAGTGAGGATCTTTTTTTTAGTAGATATGCACACATCACATATAAATTGATATAAAATTAAATAAATAGACATGTAACACATGATAATTCACCTAAGATACACTCAATAATTAGACATGTGCATGCTACCTAACAGTTTGCATGAAATACTCTAAACTCTAAAGTCTAATCACCTACACATAGAGTTTGTTTATTGAATGGATCAGACGGATAATTTTACTTAACAGTTTGATTTATTGGATATCGATAATTTATTATTTACTAGCTAACTTATAAGATATTGATTGATTTGATTACAGATTAATAATTATTGAATGGTTATTGAGACCATCTCTAACCCACCTTTATTTTACTCTTCATTCTCTACATTCAGAGAGTATAATAGAAAATGAACACTCCAACTCATCTCTATATCACTCTTTATTTTTCAAATATAGAGAGGTGAATAATAGTTCTCCAAATTTGAAGAATTTCTATTCACGCTCTCTATTTTAGTCTTTATTATTATTTCTACTATTACTTTCTAATTAACATATTATTTTACATATAATGTCATTAATTAAATATCTAATATTCATACTTCTTTTTAAATATAATATAGTATTTTAATAAAATATATTATTTAATATATAGTATTTTCATCCCGAATTAATAATATTTTAATTTTTTTATAATTTTGATCAATGATATTATTTGATTTTATTATTACTTTTCACTATAAAGAATAAACACAATTAAAATGATAAGATGAAATCTTTAACTTAAAAATAAAATACATAATATGATAATTTAAATACAACATAATAATGCAATACATAACATTATAATCTAAATACAAGATAAAATACAATAAATAACATAATAATTAATTCGGAATGAAACAAGAATCATGCCGAAAAGATGTTGAACGTGCAATTCGAAGTTTTGCAATCACATTCTGCAATTATTATAAGACCGTCACGTTTTTGAACATCGTATGCATTAATAGAGCATTTATAGAAGCGGTGTAATAATTTCAATAATTGAGTGCTCATGCAATTGTATTTCAATCTTATTATAATTTATCCATTAATTTGTATATTATAGCATATTTTCTTAAAATTTATGTTATTTAAAAATTTAGAATAAAATATCATTTAATATTAAATAAAATTTTTGAAAAAAATAAAATGTTATATCACATGAAAATTATATAACGTAATTATTGGAAAAAGAAATAAGGGATTTATATTATGAAATAAAAAAAATAAGAATGAAATATAAATAATAATATAATATTGAGGAGAGAGAAAAATATTCATTTTTAAAGATTAAAATAAAGAATTGGGTTAAAGTTTGTTGTCTGAAAAAATAAAGAGTTATGCATCGACTAACCTATAATTTCTAGAGTTATCACCCATACCCTTGTTTGGGAAATTGAATAGGAATATGACTTATGTTTGTTTTAGAACTACAGTGTCACTCAACTTTATCTATTTTTCTCAAACTATGTTTGACATAAAAAATACACTCTCCTATTAGGATGTCATGTCACATTATTTTTTTATTATTATTAAAAAAACATACTTTAAACTTATTTAAACATTAGGTTGAAGTATGTTTTTTTTTTAAATATTGTTTTCTATTTATGTTTTTTGAAAAATGTTTTATTTTTATATATATAAAGATAAATTTTAAAAATGAATGAAAAAAAAAGTACCACATTTCTACAACTAACTAGTAGTGAACTATTTTAACTATTTTTTAAAAATAGCTTTTTTAATTTTTGAATGATAATTGTTATTTTTTAATAGAAGTTTTTTAATTAATTTTTAAATAATAATTATAGTTTTTTTTTATGATACACTTTTTCTTCTCCTATTTAGATAGATATTTCTACATTCTATTTTATTGGAACATTCCTTTAAGTCAGTGAAAGTGTGATAAATATAAATAGACATTACATTTTTTTTATAAAATAATTCAATTTTCATTTTTTAACCTTAAAAATTGAAATTTGAAGCATATAAAGATCTTTCATTTTTTCATGTAATAGTCATTACTATTTTTTTTAAATAGTCCAATTTCATTTTTTTACTTTAAAATTGAAATTAGAGACATTTAAAAAATCATCCATTTTTAGCCGTTACGGTTTTTTTTAACAAAAGAAGTCTTATTCTCTATTTAAAATAGATATATTAAAATTCCTGTTTTTTTAATTGTATTTTAGAGCATATTTAAAATGGTTTTTGAAAAATTAAGATTCTTGAATATCTATGGTGCTGAAATGTGACACTTTTTACTTCTCCTATTATATATAGATAGATTTGTTTAAAAAAATAATTAGACAAACCCACATATTATATTCAATACAAAAATTACATTAAGAACTGTGATATGAGCTCCTCCGATTCTTCAAAAAGATATGTGGATTCCTCCGTTTCTTTAAAAGAATTAGAAAAATATTAATAATAAGTTAAAAATGTGACATGACACCCTAGTAGAAAAGAAATAATGTATTTTTTTTGTGTCAAATATATTTTGAGAAAAATAAATAAAATTGAGTGATTTATAATCCTAAAACAAACATAAATGATATTACTAGATAATTTTCAAAAGGTAAGATACTATCTAAAGAAATTACTCCTAATTTCAATGAACATAACTTATAAAAACAAAGACTTAAAAGGAGTAATTATAGAAAAGTAAATAGGTTTTGATTGCTCTACAGCCTTAGCTTAATTGAAAAGTATATAACTATTCTTATATATTATGATAAAATATTAAATGTGAAAATTATCTCGAATGAAATAGTAAATACGGTATGTTAATGATTTATACTATAAGAAAATTCATTAATTCACCCTCACACAAATAAGTTGTTAATTATAAAACTTTAGTATGCTTCCCAACTGTTCATTCGATAATTCAATATCGTTAAGTCAATAAATCAATTTTTCAATTAGCTTAATAGTTCGAATTTGAACTCCCCCTTCTACACAACAATTACATGAGTCACTCGTCATTCAACGAGAACAATAACCGTATTTTGCCACATATGTGGGTTCGGTCCTCCAAGGCCTGTTAGAGCTCTCTTCAACCTGCTCACATATTCAATATAATCGATACTAATAAAATAAATTAAAATAAGAAAAATCTAATTTCTAAACCCTAACCCAAACTACCCTCTCCCTTTCTTCTCATAGATTCAGATTCCATCGCCGTCCCTAAAACTCCAAAATTTCTTCTTCTTCTTCTTTCCTTTTTTAACTTTTACATCAAATTCATTTTTTTCTTCTCGATTTGACCTTTTGGGGTTTCAAATCTAATAGTGTCTGATAGCAATGAGGAAGAAATAGAGAAAAAGAACAGTGGCATTAGCAGCAGCAGTCACCATTTTTTCCGGCGAACAAAACTGTGACAGTTGTTAGAGTAAAGGAAAAAAAAAAACAATTTTGTAAATATATTTACATAAAATAGACCTATTTTAAATATATTTTATGTTAAATAACAAAAATAAGTCAAATTTATAAATTAAAAATATTAAAGTTTTGATTTTTAACAAGGTGAGTGTGTATTATATAAGTCAATTGATTGTAAATAAGTGTCGTCTACCCGATGGTGTCGGAATTTCTTGCCAGGTCAGCTAAAAGTGTATAATAATTGTATATATGATAAATAGTTGACAGTATGCTGACAAGTTTGTGACTTTAGCCTATAAACTACACCCTGTTTTCTCTTCCTTAGCAAAGCCAATCACCTCCGCCTCTCTATCTCCGCCTCTCTCACGGCAAGTTTTGTTCAGAAAAAGGTTAGTTTTTAGTCACTTTTGTTTATCTCATTGTACACTAGTGTATGTATGTATGTGTGTATTCAATTTTAGATTTTTAATCAAGAATTGGAAGTTATTTTGATTCTTGATTTTCCGGCTGAATAGGGTGTCTGTGATGAGTTTTAGTGATGTGTTTATGCATGTGATTGTTCTGTTATGGGGTTGTTGTTTTCTTGGTTGGGGTAGGGGATGTAGTTTCTGGGTTTTTTTTTTCTTTTTAATTGTGCTAGTGGTTGTGTATTTTGATTAATTTTTTTTTGTGTATTTTGCATCAGGGGTTTATTTTGTTGTGGAGGATGGATTCAGGGGATGTGTCTCTTCCAAGGAGGAGGACTAGACAGCAATTGTTGAAATATTGGGTTGAGTTAATTGATAAAAGGAATAGCTTGGGTCGAACTGGTAATCCTACTCAGTCTTCGACTTGTTCGGTGAATATTGGAGAGGATGAGAGTTGTGGGAGGAAAAGAGATAGGGTGGAGGAGAATACAGATTCTGCAGATGGCAAGAGAAAAATGGGAAAATCAGAAGATGGAAGTATGGTAAAGGTAGACAATGGGAGGAGTAACTTCAGCCCAGGAACTTGTGAGTCGATTACGAAACCGTCTTTCATCCACGAAATATCTGATGATGATGGGGAGGAGGAGGGGAAGGAGACTGATGTTTTAATTGGGGAGGCTGCTGTAGGCTCTGCTATAAATACTGGATCATGTTCAGTATCTTGGTCCAATGTGGGGTCTGTTGGATTAAGGAGTCCTATGTTGAATGTAGCAGATGAGGTTGTTTCATCTACCTCAAGCATGTGTTGGACAGCGGAGAAATCAGAAGAGGGTGCTGATACAATTGCATCTTCGGAGTCAGAATCTGAAGCTTCAAGTGATGAGGATAATGATGACTCCGAGGACGAGAATTACCAGGTGAAAGAATCATCAAGTTCTAGCGAATCTGATGATGTAAGAAGTGATACATTGAAAGACGGTAATATATTGAAAGACGATGATCTGAGTTGTCCAACAGAGCAAGAACACCATGAAGAAGGAAACAAGGAGTCAAATGGTGAGGAGCTAGTACCTCAGCTTGCTGTTAAGGGTGAAAAGAACAACAAAGGTCGATCATATCTTCTTCGGCCGCGCTCACTTCCTAAGTCCAAAAAGAAGAAGTTAAACCATGGAAATTGTAGCAGCCCTATTCTTCTTAGTGAATCTTCGTCTGAGGAGGACTGTGATGTTGATGAGTCGGTGCAAAATGTTGTTCAAAAGGATGCTGTTCGAAAGGTTAGAAAGACTCGGAAGAAGATTCTTAAAGATTCTGAATTTCTGAAGTTTGTTGTTGATTCTATGATAAATGTTGATGATCATGATGAACTAACTCTTCCTGAAGAGAAAGAACAGAAGGAGCAAGCTCCTGTCAAAGAAACACTTCCTTTGATATTCCGGTTTGAAGACGAGGAACCTCTTCCCCCAGAGAAAGAAGAATGGGAAAAGGGAGTTGATGATCTTTTTGTTGAAATGGACATGTGTATCTTAGAATCACGTATTGGCTTTACAAATCCATCTGATTCACCGATGCAAAGTGAAAAAACAAGTGGCTGTCAGATGGGGAACCACCAGCTTGTTCTAGATGAACAAATTGGACATATCTGTAAAGTTTGTTCCCATGTGCATTTGGAGAGCAAGTACATCTTCCCTCCATTTGTAAGTATTGCCAGTTTTATCCTGTCAAGCACTTCTCTTTTCAATTAGGAACACAATTTACAAGATCTGTTGTTATTACTTTAATAGATCCCATCTTTATCTTAATGACTGTGTAGTAGTTTTTATTTTATTCTCCTGCAAACCTGCACATATACTTATCTAAATTCATGGTAGCTTTTTCTATAGCTTTGCCAAGCTGGAAGTACTGGTTATTTTTAGCTGTTAGGGTGATTGAGAACTGAAGCGTGATCGACATAGTGCATGATAACAATAATGCAGTTGGTTCTATGCCTCAAAGATTCGTAATAAGTTCTTGAATATGGAAACTTTGAAAGTTTGCTATGGCCTAATAGTTTCTCTTTCAGTTAAATGGACATGCTAAAATTTTACAGCAATAAATGGAATTAATTCAGTCAATTAGTTTGTGAGTTTCTTAGTCCATACTTAATATTTATTCTTTTTTTGAAACTGGTAACATCATAATTAATATTTATTCTTGATGGTCCATAATTAATATTTATGCTTGATGTCCCTAGTTACATGTTTTTTTTACCATCCTTTTTCTTGGTAAAAAAGTTTTAACTTTATTATCAAATAAAAACAGTTTACAGCTCTAGGAAAAGAAAAACCACAGGACTATACAAACCATAGCCTGGGATAAATTACAACCGCTAAACATCAAGTAAACAGTATGCATCAGTTTAAGGATAATAATTTAGTTATGCAAAACTAGTTTGTAAGATAATTTGTCCATAAATTAATATTTACACTTGATAGCCCTAGTTACATGTTCTTTTGCAATTCTTATATTTGATTTTATGAACTCTGCTCTCTAATTTATTTTTTGGTTCACTCTTAAATTATTGAAGGCTGAGAGAACCAGAGGGAGGCATGAAAGAAAATATTTTGGAGAGTCGCCATCCCTCTTGGATGTTGACGGCTTCAAATTTTATGATTCTTCTGCCGTTCATGATGCTGCTATTTATGGGGAAGGAACTGTGTGGGATTTAGTTCCCCTTAGTGCCAAAAGAACAATGTATCCTCATCAGCGTGAAGGATTTGAGTTCATGTGGAAAAACATTGTTGGAGATATGTATCTTGAGAAGCTGAAAGAGCCTATATCTGGTAATAGGGGAGGATGCATAATCTCACACCCACCTGGCACAGGAAAAACCCGTCTCACTATAGTATTTCTTCAGGCATTTTTGAAGCAGTTTCCAAAGTGTCGGCCTGTAATCATAGCTCCATCCAATTTGCTTCTTAACTGGGAAGCCGAGTTCCAAAAATGGGAGGTCGACATTCCCTTCCACAACTTGAACAGCAAAGATTTCTCTTCCCGGGAAGATGAAGCTACTGTTAGTGTCTTCCACTGTTTATCCCGTGCCGGAAAAAACAATCCACACTTTGTACGTATGGTGAAGCTGAGATCCTGGGCTAAAAGTAAGAGTGTTTTGGGAATTAGTTATGACTTGTTCAGGATTCTCACAGGAGAAGATGGAGACAGTTATGCCACAGAGATTAGAGAAATACTTCTAAAGTTACCTGGTCTTCTGGTCCTTGAGGAAGGGCACACTGCTCGGAACGATCAAAGCCTTGTGTGGAAAGCTTTGAATAAAATTGAAACAGAGAAGCGCATACTCTTGTCTGGAACTCCGTTCCAGAATAACATCAAAGAGTTGTACAACACCTTATGCGTAGTTAGTCCAAAATTTGCTGCAGATTTGGAGCATAAATGGGCTTATCTTAGCAGTTCCATTGACAAGAATGTCAGAGCATTGGAAGAGCTTAGGGATATGATTGCACCACTAGTCCATAAATGTAGTGAAAATGTGAAGAAGGTGAGCCTTCCAGGTATAAGGGATATTGTGATACATTTGAAGCCCACACATTTGCAGAAGGAGTTGCTTAAAAGAATCCCAGAGTTTCCAGGCTCCTTTTACGAACAAAATATGGTGTCTCTAATCTCTGTTCACCCTTCATTAGTGGCAACGAGGAAGGAGTTCGCTGACTTAGAAAGTCAGCTAAAAGAAAGAGGATGTCGGTTGGATCCAGATAATGGAGTAAAAATGAAATTTGTTGTTGAACTAATCAGACTCTGTGGTGGATTGAAGGAGAGGGTTATAATATTTAGCCAGTTACTTGATCCTCTAAACTTGATCAAGGAGCAACTCCATTCTCTCTTTGGCTGGACTTTAGGCCGAGAGATCCTCTATATGGATGGAAAACTTGATGTAAAGCAGCGACAGATATCAATAAATTCTCTTAATGATCCTAAGAGTGATGTAAAAGTGCTTCTTGCATCAATAAAAGCCTGTTCAGAAGGAATAAGTCTTATAGGGGCCTCAAGAGTGGTTTTGCTTGATGTTCTCTGGAATCCCTCAGTAGAACAGCAAGCCATCAGTCGAGCCTACAGAAATGGTCAGACTAAATTTGTTCATGTTTACTGCCCAGTGTCGTCAAAATGGGAGGTGGACAAGATCGAACAGCAGACGAAAAAAAAATATCATTCAGATGTAATTATGTCTAGGAATAAAGTGAATACTTTCAAGATGGATCCTTCATGTTCTGTGTCAGAGGATACCATACTAGAAACCATGGTTAAGCATGAGTGCCTCCGTCATATTTTTGAAAAACTATCTCATGCACCACGTGTGGTGCCTCCTACTACATGCTTCAATTCTTGTAACAGACCTTCAAAACTGAGCTGTTAGGTTAGTATGCTTTCTTCTTGTTTGCTGGTACATGAAGCAACCAGACTTGTTTTAGTTTATTTTGTTAACTGCCCGTCTCTGGAAAATCGCACAACTACTTTTATCTCTTTCTTGTCAGATCGGTTGGAGCTTTTTTTGGGTTGTGAATGAGACTTGTTAGGACTTACAGCTGAGCCTAGAAGATTTTTTGCAGCCATCCTTTTGTGAGGTGCTTCATGAAAGGTAAACACTACCATGCTATCATTAAGCATAAGCATTTTTCTGTAGATTCTAAACGATGTATTCACATGAACTACTGTATTTATTTCCTCATTACATAATAACGATGAATGATCCCAGGACATCGGAGAACTTCACTGTAACTACTGCCCTGCCTTTAATCGATAAGCAAACTAGTTAATCTGTATTACTATCATTAACTGGAGAATACTCTTCATAAAAGTATCAGGAATGCTACGTCTTTAGACATGAAAGAACTTTTTTTTTTTCAACGTTCTTGTCTTTTTCTTATTCCTTTCCTTCTGATTTTAGGCATTTTGGTGCAATACAAGCGCTTCACGCCTGGTTAATGAAGAATGCTGATAGGAGTTTTCATCACCCACAGGATGTTCTTGTAACATTGTTTTGCCAGACATTTTTTCTTGTTTCAGAACTGTGAAAAATCTCAGGCTCTTTCATCTGTGTAGTATATTCCTCTACACAATTGTATTTTGGCTCAAGTCTCTTGGTATATATGATGCTACTACTTGTATATAGTAAATTTGCTTCATGCCTATTTATATGTTAACTTTATGGTTTTGATGATTTATTTTCAAAATAATTAAGTGAATACTTTATTTAAGAGTGATCACACAGTTTGTAATTTGATCATAGTAGAAGAAGGGAAATAATAAAAGCATAAGAAGGGGGTAAAGTATATGGATATGTGTTTATTAATAATCTTTAAGCACTTAATTACAGTTATTTTCAAAAACAAAACATATATATTGGGGGAGGGGGAGATAGATTACGAGGTCGAGAATAGAATCATTGCCAATAAGGTAAAAATTCAGGTAACTTGTCAATTGACTAATAAAATTCCCATAATCGTGATTACTTTAAACATGTTTTTACCTTGTTAAATGACTTAATTATAATAAGTTGATATGATTTGATATTAACATGGGGTACATACTAAATATTTAGTCCTTCTGTTTTAAAGCTTCTTTTGTTTGCTGTTAATTGAGATTTGAATTTGGATAGTTTAGACCTTAGTCATTCTGTGTTTTTTTCAACATTAGATTTTGATCAGAATAAAATCTTAATCGTTAAAATTTTGAATAAAGTCTTAATTAAGAAGTATTTTGTGTGAATAATTATGACCACCTCTCTCTTGATAACCACCATCCATCACCATTAATCAATTTGTTATCGCTATCGGTGTACATAGATAGGTTCGATTTTGTTTTTATTAAAAAAATTTAAATCAATTTTGTCGGTTTATTAAATCTAAAAATCGAATTAAATTATATAAAGTTGGTTTTTTCGATTTCGGCTTTAGTCGGGTTTTTAGGGTTTTTTCGATTTTTTGATTTTTTCCTAGATTTTTACTACTTTACAGTATTTGAAAAAGCAATCAAATATTTTTTCACTCATCTGTGTGATAACTCAACTTCAAAAGTGTTAAGTGAATAGAATTTTCGAAAAAATTGTAAAGGCAAAGTGAATACAAAAAATATTTATAAAGTAAATTGTTAACTTCAAATAAAATATATAAAATTTAAAATTATAAACTAACTAAAAATATCAACAAAGTTGATTATATATATATATATATATATATATATATATATATATATATATATATATATATGTCAGTTTGATTTGGATTCGATTTGACTTTTTTCTTCTAATACCAAAGCAAATCAAGAGTAGTCGGTTTTTATTTCCAACCACCAAACCAATCAAATTAAATCACAAGTTATTTTATTTTTTTTCGTTTTGATTTATTTCGTCAGTTTGATTTAACTTTATGGTTTGGCTTGTACATCCCTAATTATCACAACTATCATTACAATTGTCGACCATCACCGTCAATTATCTTTGACATCACAACCATTACTGACAACTATCATTACTGTCAATAATACAACCATCAACTACTAACATCAACCAACTGCATAATCATGATCACCAATTCACCAACATAATCACTATCAATAACTATCATCGATTTTTTTTTTTAAAAAAAAATCGCTACCATCGCATTAGTCACTATAACACTAATCACGTCCACTATCACAATTGTCACCATCACTACTAGCCATTAATACCAACCGTCACCATAACCACTACTACAGTCATCTCCTCCACCACCAGTCCACCATCCCAAGTGAACATAAATATTTTATTATTTATCAAGTAAAAATTCTATTTTATTTTTCTTTCGAAATTCTAATTATATTAATTATACTTACAAATAAATAGCGATAGAGAAAAAAATCATCTCAATATTCAAAAGTCTTATTAATCTTTGCAAATTCAATTAATTCCTCACTAAAATTTTCAAAAACTGGCAACTTTTGAATTACAAACACAACCAAAACTAAGAAAATAAACTTCTATTAATCTCTTGTGATTTAGAAAACAAAAATAATTTAGCCATGCAATGATCTAAATTACTGATCTGATCCCAACATTAGGCAAAAAAAAGTTTGAAATAGTCTCCTAATCTACAGCTCTCATGTATTACTCCTTTCTAAACTGTTTTTTAATTTTTTTTATTATAATAAAATAAAAGTAAAAAAATTATTTTTTTTTTAAAAAAAGAAATAGTCAATATCATGATCCAAAATCATTTCATTTCAACATTATTATTTTTTTAATAAAAATTGTCCTTTTTTTTTTCCTCCAATTTTTCAGTGTTATTTTTTTTGCAGTTCCGTAAAACATACACTCCCTCTGTGATCTGTTTTTCCCCATTCTTCTTCTTCTCAAACACATGCAAAATCAAAATCTAGGTATATATATATACGTATGTATAATGCATTGATTCAATTTCATTATACATTATGTAAACTATATTTCTCTATTGATGAATTGATGAATCGTTAATTTTTTTTGTTTTTTTTGTTAGTGTGCATGTGATGTGTGAAGAAAATTGAAGAGAGAGAAGGGTAAAAGAGGGTTACATGCAGCGCAGGGGTGATCAGAAGAAAAGTGAATCACAGAATCAGTATAAGAGAAATAGTAGAGTTGGTGGTCGGTCACCATCAGCACAGCCACAGTATCAACGGGTTACTTCTGGAAAAGGCGGTGGTAGCTCTGCTCTACCTCCTCCTTCTCCCGATTCCGATTCCTCTTCTCCAACCACGCAAAGGTATTTTCCCTTTTTTTTTGTTTTTTTTACGAAATGAGTACGAAACAGAGGTGGAGCCAGTATTAGGAGTTTGGGGTACATTGTCAATTAGTTTTTGTAAGGGTTCACAAGTTAATACGTATATAATTTTTTCGGTGAGACTTGTCATAGCGTTTGGTCATGTAAATTGTGAGTGTTTGTGTAAAAAAAGAAAAAGCATACTGTATTTTTTTTGTTTTTAGAGTGAAAAATGATAGTATCTGAAAATTTGAGTTGTTTTTGAATTTCTGTGAGAGATTAGGAGTGAAATTTATTTTTTTTATTTTTTGGTGTTTTTCAAATTTATGAAAGCAGTTGTAATCAGAAAAATTCAGGAATTTTATAGCCAAACGTGTTTTTTTCCGAGTTCAACTCTGGAAAAAGTATTATGTGCTTATCAAGGCGTTGCCCATTTTGTTTTGCATTTGAGCCAAAGGCCTTTGAGAAATAACATTTCTATCTCGTGATAAGGTCTCTATATGTTTACCCTCGCTAGACCTTACTTGTGGAATTTCGCTGGGTATGTTGTTATTGTTGTATCTCTGGGAAAAAGTAGAAAAAAATTCATGGCCAAACGCCTAGGTATGGAATTTTCATACTTGTACCTACTTGGTCCCATTATAAATGTGGTGCTTTAGAGTACGGAGTACGAGAGGAAAAAAAACTAATTTATTGGTGTGATTTGGGGCCAACATTTTTCAATTTTTTTTATAATTATACATTTGAAAATTGTGGTTAGAAGTACTGCAAGTCATAGTAGTTGATAATTCAAAATGTTTTACGAAAAAATAAAGGTCAAAGAAAAACTTGTTTGAGTCTTCAAATAAATTGTATTGATGTTACATAAAATGGGATATATGTGGATTGAAACAGGATGAGATAGAGCAGAATGGATGTAGATGATTCGTGGTAATTGACTTCAACTAGTTTGGGATTGTGTTGTTCTTGTACTTATGCATGTTTCTCAAACAAAGCAAGCTTTGCCTTTTCTGAATATGATAAATGAGTACTATACAAGAGAAGTTTTGACCTTAGTTAGGTGATAGTTTTAGATAATCTGTTTTGCTCGGTAAGAAAAGGAAATACAGCAATAAGCGCAGATTAAAACTGAACTAATCTCTTATAAGAAGTAGGAGATCTGTTAAGTTCTGGTTTTTCTTGCCAAACTGCATTGCAGACTTGATTCCTGTCCATGTGATCGAGCTCCCTCGTCTGAATTCATAATTCACTGCCAAACATTATCCCATAATTAGCATTTGTTTCCTAATTGTTCCATTATGCCTCAAATGAGTTGGCTGAAGGTGAGTTTGAACTGCTTCTGAGTTGTTTGAGTTGCGTGACTAGAACGTTACTTTATATCATGAAGTTATAGATTTAATTTTCTTATTGAGGCATTTCGTTATTAAGAATCTTCTTATTGGGTAATAATCTGCACACTGCATGCATCTGAATGTTTAGCTCACACCTGCATGTATCTTCTTTGTGTCCTCATGGAAAAAATTCTATAATTCTTGAACTTTGTTCTGTTGAATGGAATTTGATATTTATAATGATTTCTCGTATTAGCTTCAAGAAGTCTGATGGAGAAACAGGTCCACTGAAAGTGGCTGATGCTGTGCAAAATGATGCCCCTGCCATAACCTCAGGATCAGGTTTTTTTGTTTTCCTTTAACTATTCACTATTCATCTGCTTAATTGTGCTTATATCAACAACTATCAAAATTCTTTCTAGCCTATCTGCATTGCCTACTGATTTACTGAAAAACTTATTAGTTTGTTTGGAGCACTTTAGAATTCACAGCCGTTTCCTTTCATCAATGTTGATGAAACATCCTATGCATATTGAACTCTTAACTTTATGTTTGTTTGTTTGTAACTATTGGATTTTCTAGGTGCGTTAGTGAAAAGGATACCTTTTTGTACTGATACTGGTAAACCATTGATCTTTGAAGTCCAAATTGTTCTGAGAGTCTGTAGGTTAATAGGCGAAATGATGATGAAAAGCTTCATTGGTCTAGGGTAAAGAATCTTGGATAAAGATACTTAAATCTGCCAGTAACAACTTCACATGTGTTAAAGAATGACAAAAGTCCCACATCGGTGGTTAATGAGATGGGTGGACTCCTTATAAGGCTTGGGCAATCCTCCTCCCTTAGAGCTAGCTTTTGGGGTGTGAGTTAGGCCTAAGACCTAATTTCACAACATGCACGGAACTATTGCGAGAATCCTGAAATGGGAGAACTTAAAATCTCAAATCTAGATTCTTTAAAATTTGGTTCATATACCTTTCCAGAATTGAAAATGCAATGATTCTAACTAGAGAAAGATTTAATTGAACTTGTAATAGAATATACAATGCATATACTAAAGATCTTACTGTTGCTTTTGTGGGCTTAATGTGTTGATCAGACAGGTATAACATTTTTCTCTTCTCGTTCTTCTGTAGGTTTTCTTTTTATTTGTTCATCTGTTTGTTTGTTCCGGTTTGCCTCTAAATGATGCTGCAATTCCAGCATGCTTCTTTTAATTCGTTTCCAATGGATACGACATTTATCATTATAAATGCTTCTTGAACTTAAAAGGTAACAAACAGATTACATTTTAGAAAAGTAATTGTTGCTCATTTATGGCATGATAAGGAATCTTGTGCCAGATATATTATAGTTGTGGTTTTGGTAATTAAGCTATGGTAAGTGGAAAATTGGCAAGTCATTTAATATTCTTTAAAGGAGATCAGATTTGGGGAATCTATGGATCGGTGTCTGCAAGGGTATATATTTCTTCTCATATCTTGCTTTGTGTGGTTCTCTTGCAAGCACCAGCTTTCTTTTCCTTATTTTCAAGCGTCATACCTCTCATCTGTTTTTTCATTGGTTGTTTTAATAATTCAATGGAAAGAATAAATCGCTGTGAAGCTATGTTTTCTCATTGTTTCATGCATTCCGAGCTTTCGGGATCTTCAATTTCTCTAACTTCAGATAAGTTCGTTGAGCCAGCAGATAGAATCAGACATGAAGATAACCAAATTGTTTCTAGTGCTCTTTCTTCTCATCATACATCTTCAGATTTGGATCCGTCAGCTCCTAAGACCCCCATGAAAGGTATTATTGCTGTCATAAACGTTCATACGTCATTAGACATTAAATCATATCCCAATCTATTTTCTCTTGATGGATTCTGTGTATGGATGTAATTGGACATATATGTTTATGCTCACTACATAGTTGAACCTACATCTATGGACTTGCATAACTGCATTACTTGTTCAGTATTGCTAACATTTTTAGGATCTCCGATGTTGTTTCATTTACTTGGGCGTCCATGAACTGTGTTTGTATTTGGCAGATGACACTTCTAAAAATGTATCTCTTCAATTTGGAAGCTTTACCCCGGGTTTTGTGAATGGAATGCAGGTACCATACATAGGCATGTCATTCATATATTACATGTGCTTTATGAGATTATGAATTATTCTTTAACAAGAAAGATTACATTTTACTTATTATTAGATACTTTTCTCTCAACTTCAGATTCCTCAAAGGACCAACTCAGCACCCCCCAACATGGATGAGCAGAAGCGCATTCAGGTAGTGTAAGCTGTCTGTGATTCCTTATGTTTGTTTTATCTGTAGATGTTACTTCAGATTGGATTGCGTAACCATCTCAATGAATGAAATCACAAAAAGTTCAAATGAACTAGATAAAATAGCATGGAGAAACTTGGATTTTAGTGTGTTATTTCTGACTAAATAGATCCTTGAGTAATATATTTCCGCCAAATTCCACTTTTCTTCCAAGATCGCATATGGTTGATTGAAAAAACTGTTCCCAGAATCTGGGCATGTATCTCCTTAGTGATAGAGAGAGCTGGTTGTGGAGATTGTCATGGTCTAGCTGTCTTTCTTATTGGAAAATGGTAACCGTAACTTGAACCTGTTTTAAGCCAAGGAGATCATGTGTTCCCTATTTGTTTCAAGAACAATGCTCGTAGTAATATTATGGGTGTTTTCTACTTACTAGCTCTTTCAATTGCCAAAGTGATGTGTTCTGGTAACGCAACATTCTGTTTTGCAGGCACGATCTAGTCCTTTTAGACCACTGCAGCTTTTGTCTTCTTCTACTCCACATCAGCCGCAGCTGAGGGAGGACATTGGGAAGCCGATGAATAAAAATCCGGATCCTCAGCATTCTCATGAAAGAGATCTACCTGTTCATGTTCAGGTTCCAGCAGCTCAGGCTGTCGGTAGCATGCAGAAGTTATCTTCTCTCCCTTTTCCGGGGGTTCCAGTGAATCCTCCTTTTCTGCAGCCTCATGGTCCTGTGCAGTTCGGAATGCCTGGACCACAGGTTCAACATCAAGGAATACCTTGTTCTTCGTTCCCAATGCCAATGCCAATGCCACTACCAGTTGGAAATCCCAACCAAGTTAGGCATCCTCCATTTGTCCCTGGTCTGCAACCTCACCCTATGCAGCTTCAGGGAGCAATCCAACATGGACAAATGATGAACTTCCCTTCTAAATTTGGTCATCAGCTGAGCACTCCATTTGGCAACATGGGAGTTGGGATTCCACCACAGTTTGGGCAGCATGTTAGGAAGGTTAATTCTCGCAAATCTGTTAAAATTACTCATCCCGACACTCATGAAGAGTTGAAACTAGATGAGAAGGTTGACATGAAATTGGATGGTGGTTCATCTGGCTTGGGAATACATCATCCTGGGGGCTTACCATCACAGCCTATGCATTATGGTCCCTCTCGCCCTATGAGCTTTTCCCCACAGATGTCCCCGAATCCTATGTTCTTACAAAACGCTCCTTCAGTTCCTATAACAAACTCCCTTGTGGCTCCCTGCGCTCCAGGACTAGGATATAGCTCTTCAGGTAGGAAAGATTACTAACTTTTGTTCGTAAATGTAGTTTTAAATACTTATATATCTTTTCTCTGCAACTTTAATGTATGTGTGTGACTTCTATTTCTCCAACTTCAGTTCAAATGGCAATTAACCAAGCTCCTGGCTCTGTAAGAAGAGAGGTTTTGGCATCTTCATATCCAGTTTCCATGAAGACAGCAGAAACAGATAAGGCACTGCAACCACCTTTGAGAGTTAACTCTAGTGAAGAGGGATCAAGGATTCTCTCGGAAACCTCTGTTGAGGCATCAGAATCTGCCTCCAAGCCAACAACTTTTGCTTCACCCTCAAGCACATCACTTGTTTCTGTCGATATACCTCCTTCTGGTAGTGCTACATCTATAGGAAGCAATGTTAACCATGTTCGAGGAGTCGATTATGTTGAGACCAAGTTGAAGAACCCTCCAAAGAAAAGCCAATTGCATCCTCAGCAACTACAAGAGGTATGTTTACTTTTATGATAGTGCAGTTTTCACATGTCTTCACATCTCTAGTTTCTCTCGAACTACCCATAGGGCCTAATTTCTGGCAAGGAGAGACCTTTGATTTTTCTGATTATTTAATTATTTCTTATTTAGTTAAACATGACTTGAGCATTCTCATAACTCTGTCATTCTATGAATCAGGAAGGAAATTCCGCGTCCAAATCGAATCCTACTCAAACAAATTCAGTAGACCGTATTTCTGAAGGTCAAAATGCTGCAACTATAGAAACCCAAGCAGCAGTGAAAGAAACTCAAACTGAAAGAAACTCAAATGAATGGAATGCATCGGGTCAAGTATCAAGCACAGGAGGCTGTGAAACTAACAATGTAGTTCATCAGTTGTCACATTCTGCTGCTTCCTTATCAGATTGCAATGTTTCTAAAATTGTGGTGCCTGTTGCTACAAATAATAATAAAGAAGTTTTGCCTTCTGCATCTGGAGCAAAGTGTAATGAGGATTCTCATATTCATACTTCACCGTCATCTCCATCATATACCAAAACTAGGGGAAAAGTCTCTGAGGAAACAAAAACTGAATATCGCCGTGTTCAAGGATCAAGTCCAAAGGATAAACATACAAATAAGGTGAAAAGTGCAAACTCCAGGGGAAAGAAAAAGAGGAGAGAAATTCTTCAGAAAGCTGATGCAGCTGGAGATACATCTGATCTTTATATGGCATTTAAGGGACCCAAGGAGAAACTACAATCTTCTGTTTCTTCAGGAAGTGTTGAGAGTTGTTCCAGTCTCACTGCAAGGAAGATATCATCAAGTTCCAATGAAGATTTTTCGGCAAATGAAGATAAAAAGAGTACAGCTGAACCAAACAGCTGGGAAGATGCTGCTATGTCAACTCCAAAGTTGGAAACTTCTGGTGACAATAAAATTGTTAATAATAATCTTAGGCATCCAAATGGTGGAAGTGATACTACAGGACACATGAGATACTCGAGAGATTTCCTTCTTACCCTTTCTTCTCATTTTGGTGATCTCCCTGATAATTTTGAAGTTCCGTGGCATATGGCGGAGGCCCTTTTGGGTCCTAACTCTAGCATTTCGAAAGGGGTAGATTTTAACAAGAATGGTCCAAACTTCGGTCCTGGACAAATTAATAGCAGACAAGGCAGCTCTTCTTGGTCTGACAACCGTCCTGTTGGAATGGCAGATGATGGCAGGTGGACCAATGAGCAACATATTGATATCAACCAAGGGGGAAATGCTAATGGTGCTCGTCCGGGTCGAGGAAACCACAAGAATATGAGGAATCTACAAGGACAGCCACCTAACCAATATGTATCTGTGTTTCCTGCTGGAACAATGCTGCCATTAGCCTCTCAGGGAGGAATACAACATATTCGGTCCGATGCCAACCGCTGGCAGCGGGTTTCTGGCTCCCGAAAAGGTTCATTTGCTTCTCACTCTCCACTGCAAGTTATGCACAAAGCTGACAAGAAATACGAGATACGCAAAGTGACTGATGCAGAAGAGGCAAAACGTAGACACTTGAAAGCTATCCTCAACAAGCTAACTCCACAAAATTTTGAGAAGCTGTTTGAGCAAGTAAAGGAGGTTAATATTGATAGTGCTACCACTCTTGCTGGTGTCATTTCCCAGATATTTGACAAAGCTCTCATGGAGCCAACATTTTGTGAGATGTATGCAAATTTTTGTTATCATCTAGCCGGGGAACTTCCTGATTTTGTGGAGGACAATCAGAAAATAACCTTCAAGAGACTGCTCCTAGATAAATGCCAGGAGGAGTTTGAGAGAGGTGAAAGAGAAGAAGCAGAAGCCGACAGTATGGAAGAGGATGGAGCGGTAAAGCTGTCAGAGGGAAAGAGAGAGGAGATGAGGTTACAAACACGAAGAAGGATGTTAGGTAACATTAGATTGATTGGAGAATTATACAAGAAGAAGATGCTTACAGAGAGGATAATGCATGAGTGCATCCAGAAATTGCTTGGGCAGTACCAGACTCCAGATGAGGAAGATATTGAGTCTCTTTGCAAGCTTATGAGCACTATAGGAGAAATGATCGACCATTCCAAGGCAAAGGATTACATGGACGCGTATTTTGATATGATGACGACAATGGCTAACAATACAGATTTGTCTACTAGGGTGAGGTTTATGTTGATGGATATTATTGATTTGAGAAAAAATAAGTGGCAGCAAAGAAGAAAAGTAGAAGGCCCCAAAAAAATAGAGGAAGTGCGAAGAGATGCTGTGCAAGAACGTCGAGCTCAGGTTGGTCGGTCCCCTCGTGGTTCAAGCACTGTTTCCTCTGCTAGAAGAGGGCAGCCTTCAGATTCAAGTCCTCGTCCATCCATGTTTTCTTCTCCAGCTCCTCAGATGACTCCATTTCGTGGAATACCATCACAAAATCGTGGATTTGGAAGCCAGGATTGCAGGTTAGAAGCTAAACATCCACATGAGAGTAGGACATCATCAGCTACCATGCCACAGCGATCTACTGATGATTATAAAACAATGAGCCTTGGTCCGCGGGGAGGCCCCGGAAGGGGAACGCCTTTCAGGGGTCAAGCAATGCATTCTGCTGGTCCCGTGACTGCCAGTGCAGGTGGGTGGTCACCATACAACTCAAGACAAGAATCAATATCCAAATATGCTCCAGGGACAGTTGTGAAGCCTACTACTAATTATGCTCGGCCAAATCAACATGAGCACGCACATTATGCAGAAAAAGAATTAACAAATACAAATCGTCCTTTTGGGGCATCTGCCGAACCACCAGCGTCAAATTCACCAGGAACGATATGGTCTGAAGAACGTCTTGGAGAAATGTCGATTGCAGCTATTCGTGAATTTTACAGGTATAATTTATCTCTCCATTGTTTAATTTTTCTACACATCCTTTCTTTTACGGTGAATTTATGAAAGGAGTAGTGTTGAAAAATATACAAGTGACCAGTGCATTACCAATAAAATATAAAGAAAGATTACAACTTGAGAATTATTCAGAATCTGCATCATAGCAAGAGTGTAAAAGAACCATCTGAAGGAAATGATAAGACCGGCTAATTAATTATGAAAAGTTTACTTTCTTGAGACATGATAACTTCTACAGAGTTTATGCCTCAATTAATTCATGTGATCAAGTATTTGTTGCACATATCTGTAACGTGAAAGTTATTTTAGTTAGGAAAAGTACTTATATGATTGTAGCTTCACATTCAGGAAGCCGACATTTTTAAGAAACTCGTAGCAAAGAAAACTACTAACGACATTTACATAATGTACACGGAGTTATTTTCTCATTCTGTTTGACTACATGAGAGGAGATTCATTCAAGGATTTTATTTGGATAATCTCAAGAATCCTTCTCTTCCTATACGCACCTTTTACAGTTATTAACTTATGATGCATGTGATTTTCTGGTTCCAGTGCAGTTGATGAGGAAGAAGTTGTTCTACGCATTGGAGAATTGAACTCACCAAGCTTTCATCCAATGATGCTATCGATATGGGTAAATGACTCGTTTCAGAGGAAAGAAAGGGACAGGGATCTTCTTGCTCGGCTTCTTATCAGTCTTACAAAGTCAAAGGTGGTACTGGAAACCAAACATCTCATTGAGGGGTAAGCTGACTATTTCTTATCTAATGCCATCCGACTCTTTTCTTATAATTTTCTTTTCTCTTAACAGGTTTGAATCAGTTTTAGCTACTTTGGAGGACGAAGTTACTGATGCTCCAAAAGCAGCTGTATTTCTTGGTCGCATTTTCGGTAGATTAATCAGCGAAAATGTGATCTCTCTGAAAGAAGCAGGACATCTTATACAACATGGTGGTGAGGAGTCTGGTCATCTTCTGCAAACTGGATTGGGATACGAAGTTCTCGAAAGTACATTTGACCTTATAAGATCAGAGAAGGGAGAATCAGCCTTGAAAGATATCTGCAGCGCGTCCAGCACACAGTTGGAAGATTTTAGACCTCCTGTTCTGTCCAAATGAACCATTTTTTAATCATTAGGTGGTGACAATAACCTTTTGTTTTCGACCTGGTTAATGGTTATTCATTAATTTTACCTAAGAACAAATGCAGAAGCAGGACAACTGAATATGCAGAAATATTTTGTGTAATGCTTAGGCATGTATACATGACTGTTGATATCAACTTTGTGAAGCATATATCAATTTGGTTTACTGGGCTATGTGTTTTCCAAGATAGTTTAATGTTGTAGGTAATTTCTTCCCTTCTGTTCGAGCCTTACTGGACAGAGTTATTCTGTACCTGTGGTGGGAACTCAATGAAACCACCTCCCCTTATGTTTTTGAACCTTGTTGGGAGGTAGCAGGTACTAAACGGAAGATTAGCGATGTACATAAGTTGGTCTGGACACCGTCTTTATACGAAAAAATATTGATATATATGCATCGAAGTATATCTAATGTTATTACATAGGTGTATGCCTGGTGTGTTAATGCACATAAACCTAAGTGGAGCACAAGTATATATATATAGTACTCCATATGAGGATTGATAAATAAATTGACTTGGGAATGATGTTTGTAAAATTTGACATAATACATTTCTAGTTCCTGAAACAGATTGTATCTTGTATTTTAACAGTTTAAGTATCTAGCTACTTACGAAAACTTATATGCAAAGATTCAGATGAAATTATTAGAAAAGAAATTGGCAACTCTACAATCGTATCGAAAAATGTATGCTCAGCTCTTCTTCCAGGGAAACAGTCTTTAATAGCACTCTTGCCTGACGAGAAGAGACTGTGAACGAAGTGTGGGAAAATCTTAATGAACACACTAACTACAAGAGTTGATTTGTTGTACCAATGGATCTTTCTATATTATGACAAACTTTTATTCGGATTAAATGTTATAACTATAGTTTGATTTTATTGTGCCCACGTAGCAAACTGTTATCAGTCGCCTCACTCCTTGCTCACCAGTCTCTCCCTCGCCTCTCTCTGCTTTATACAAACAGAAATGTATAAATTGTGTTTCTTTTTGTATAAAGAGATAGAAAATTATATATACACATGCAAATACATATATCTTTATCCGATAAACTTATAATTATACAATACAAATATTCTCCAGCTCAGTTCTCTTATGGATTATACAAATACAATGTATAATTTATGTTTGTATAAAGAGAGAGAGAGGGAGGGATATTTGATATACAAACATTTTATTTCGATTCAATTGTATACAAATTCAATTTTTATATAAATACATAAAATTAAATTTTGTCAACAATTTATACAAACGAGACGCTCACAAAAATTATAGTCAAACACAACTTGATAAATTCCAAATAAAGTGAAAACTATTTGAAATCTACAGCGGAACACCACCAAATTACTTAATTCAAATATAAAAATTCAAGGAATTTTTTCACAAACATCCCGTGGGATTCACAGTTTACTTTTGTTAACCGTATATATAAATCATTCACTCATTACACACAATTATACATGTATTATACATCCGACGGTTATTTTTAGTCGAGCAACTTTTACATATATCAAACATAAAGATTATATTTGTATGTTACAGTTATAGTTTTCGTAATTATGCTTCATAATATAAATATGTATATTTCGCTTACATATATAAAAGAAAATAGTTATATAATCTGTTTCTGCTTCGGTATACATATACAAAAGATCGATTGTATTATTTATATTTGTATAAAGCGAGAAAAAAAGAAAAATACAAGAAAACTGGGTAGGAAAAAATCGTATTTGTATAATCATAAGTGTATAGGATGAAAATATACGTATTTATATTTGTATATACAATTTTCTCTCGCTTGATACAAACACAAAAACAATGTATATATTTGTGTTTGTATAAAGTGAGAGTGGCGAGTGAGATCTCGAAAAACGAAAATACATGTATATATATAATATTTTCTCTCGCTTTATACAAACACAAATACATTTTATACTTGTGTTTGTATAAAATCGAGAGTAGCAAGCGAGATCCACCGATAGAGTTGTAATATAACAAAATTTAAATCAAAATATATTTATAGCATTTAATTTAACTTAATAGTTTGTTATAATATACAATTTTCCCTTTTTAGTTTAAGCGGAAGTGATGCAATTTACAGAATTGTCCACCCTTGGTTTAAATTAGGGTTTTCAACACAAAGTCCAACAAGGCCCAGTTGGTTTACAGATTCGGGTCAACCCGAACATCACAAATAATGGGCCGATTAAATTATACAGAGTAAACTTCTTTTGACGCTACAAAAATAAACCCTAGTTTTTCTTTGCTCTCACCCTTCAGAAGCAGCCGCTCCAATTCCTCCATCAACACTAAAAAATGGTAAACTTTTTCCTCTATGCGTTATGCTTAGCTTGTTAAATCTGTATATTCATTTGTTCGAAGTGTCAAAAAAGCTGTTTTTTATTTGTTAAATGAATGTGTTTTTGCGTTTTTGTTTTTTGGTTTATGATGAAAAGTGTTGAATTGTTGTGTGAAATTGTTTTGTGGGTTATAGTCTGTTCGAGCTATTCATTTGGTTCATTGAATGTTATTGGAGAATGCTAAAGATTAGATTTTTTTTTTTGTGATTTGGGTAGAGTGAATGATTTATTTGTAATTTGGTAGTAATATTTGTTAACCCGGAAAAGCAAATGGTAGTATGTGTTTCAATTGTTCATTTTATGGAAATGTATTGAGATAATGAGTTAGTTGTATGTAGGTTGTGAAAAGGCAGAGTTGTTAAGTGTACATTAAAATAGGAAAATCTGTTCTTAATGAGATGCGATGGTGTAGATAGCTATGGTTTTTTAATGTGAAATATGCTATTTGTGCTGCAGACTAAGAGGACCAAGAAGGCTGGAATCGTTGGGAAGTATGGTAAGTGTTATAGCTCTTTTTAGTACCTTGCATTTGCAGTAATGAGTATATGTTTTGGTATATTAAATTTGTTCAAGTTGGTTAAAAGTTTGATTCATTCTACCATTCCTTAAATTTGTTTATTGCTACATTGGCAAGAGATATTGGAGTCCTTCAAATCCAATAAACTTATGATATCCTATTAGGAGAAATTCTCTGCACACTGTAGGTTCCTATTAGTACGTAAATTTCTTATTTTTAACTGTTGGTATTGATCACAGAAAAATTATGATAGAATAATATATTTTAGAAACACTTCAAGCTCGAGAAGAATGAATAATAATAATAGTAGGAGATAATGGTGTAAATAGACTTTGTGAATTCTACAGATTTGAGGCTTGTAATAGTATATAGAGAAATATGATGAGATGAGTGTTGTGTATGGGCATCAAATCTTAACTTATAAGTTAAATCTCCGATCTTTGCTTATCCTTTTGAAGTTTTGCTTAGATGTTTCTGGTTAGGCTGTGTCATTAACCCTGAAATAGATGGTAGTGATAGTCAACAAATGTTTTATGTCGCTATGTTTGAGCTGCTGATTGTTACTGTTGATCGAGCATATTCTATTTTATGCCTGGAATAGATGTCTGAAGTGACTGGTTACATGGGATTGTGGGTCAGGCTAGATGTTCATGGTTTTGCAACCTGACGACCTAAATTTTGTTGATAACAGTATGCCCATGGGCTGGAATCAGTTCTTTAAATGTCCTTTTTCGTCTGTTTCAGTTGCATAAAAGCTTTTGTTTTCTTGTCTTTACATTTATGTTTCTGATTCACTTGCCTTCTACACTTAGGTACCCGTTATGGTGCCAGTCTGCGTAAGCAGATTAAGAAGATGGAGGTTAGCCAGCACAGCAAGTACTTCTGTGAGTTTTGTGGAAAGGTATGGGCCTGGCTCTGTGCAATATAATAGTTTTCTTGGCTGCATTTGGGTTATTTCTGTACTATAAAGAGTTCTTTTAAGTTTAGGATTCTCACTATATATATATACCTGTTATGCAGTATGCAGTAAAGAGGAAAGCAGTGGGAATTTGGGGTTGCAAAGATTGTGGCAAAGTCAAAGCCGGTGGTGCTTACACATTGAAGTAATTACTCTCTCAACATGTATTGTTTTCCCTTTTTTGTGTGTCAATAACTAATCTCTATTTTCCTTTTCAATAGCACCGCGAGTGCTGTTACAGTTAGGAGTACAATCCGAAGACTGAGGGAGCAGACTGAGAGTTAGAGCAATTGTCCCTTGTGGCGGTGCAGCTTATGATCTACTTATTCCGACATGTTTTTCAATTTTGAGTATTTTATGTTGTGAGATCAAGACATGTTTCTCAATTTTTGAGTACTTTATGATGTTCTGAATCATCTCAATTAACCATTAGTATAAAACTGTGTCTTTCAGACAAATATTCACTGATGCATCTTATTGCCATCACTTCTTTATGCTTACTTAAAGGCATGACATAACCGGTAGTACTAAACTGATATTTTGCAAATCACTGATAGGAGGAAGTTTACCTTAATTTTTATTTATATGCAAGAACTATAGTTTGTATAATTGTGCTCAATGACAAATATCAATATGTATATAAAGATCAATTGTGTAATTTGTATTTGTATATAGCGAGAAAGAGAAAAAAAAAAGAAAACTGAATATGAGAAATTCATATTTATATAATCATAAGTATAGGACGGAAATATATGCATATTGTATTTGTATATAATTTTTCTCACGCTGTATACATACACAAGCAATGTATACATTTGTATTTGTATAAAGTGAGCGTGGCAAGCGAGGCGAGTGAGAGCGGCAAGTGAGATCTAGGAGCGTGGCGAACGAGATCTCGGAGAGGAGAACGAAAATATATGTATACATATAATTTTCTCTCGCTTTATGCATACACAAACACATTTTATACATTTATGTTTGTATAATAGCGATAGTGGCGAGCAAGATTCACTAGAAGAGATGCGAAATAGCAACAATTTGCGATAGGTACAATTAAATCAAAATATATTTATAGAATTTAGTTTAAATTAATAATTTATTTTTATATACTCTTTTTGTTTTTCAAAAGAATGACCTAGTTTGATTTGGAACGGAACTTAAGAAAAGAAAGAAAATTTTTATAATCTTTGTGGTTTTAAATTAAAATTATGTCAAATATAACAAAATGTCATTTAATCTTCTAGTTTTAAACATGTCACGTGAAAAATTAAAAATTAAAGTGTTACTAAAAAAGTAAATAACTAAAATTAGGGTTTTCCACACAAAGTCCAACAGGCCCAATTTGGCTTACAGGTTCGGGTCAACCCGAACGTCACAAATAATGGGCCGATCAATTACACACACTATACTTCTTTTGACGCTACAAAAATAAAACCCTAGTTTTTCTTTGCTCTCACCCTTCAGAAGCAGCCGTTCCAAATCCTCCATCAACACTAAAAAATGGTACACTTTTTCCTCTATGCATTATGATTAGCTTGTTAAATCTGGTATTAATTTGTTCGAAGTGTCAATAAAGCTGTTTTTAATTTGTTAAATGAATGTGTTTTGCTTTTTTTTTTTGTTTTTTTGGGTTTATGATGAAAAGAGTTGAATTGTTGTGTGGAATTGTTCTTTGGGTTATAGGCTGTTCGAGCTATTCATTTGGTTTATTGAATGTCATTGGAGAATGCTAAAGATTACATTTTTTTGTGATTTGGGTATAGTGAATGATTTATTTGTAATTTGGTTGTTATATTTGTTAACCCGGAAAAGCAAATGGTAGTATATGTTTCAATTGTTCATTTAATGGAAACTCAATTAGAATATATTGATATAATGAGTTGTAGGGAGGTTGTTAAAAGGTAGAGTTGTTTAGTGTACATTAAAATAGGAAAATCTGTTCCTAATGAGATGCGATGGTGTAGATAGCCGTGATTTTTAATGTGAAATATGTTATTTGTGATGCAGACTAAGAGGACCAAGAAGGCTGGAATCGTCGGGAAGTATGGTAAGTATTATAGCTCTTTTTAGAACCTTACATTTGCAGTAATGAGTATAAGTTTTGGTATTATTTAACAACTAAATTTGTTCAAGTTTAGTTCTCTCTGATATGCTTAGTTAGAAGTTCAATTCATTCTACCATTCCTTAAATTTGTATTTGCTACATTGGCAAGGCTTATTGGAGTACTTCAAATCCAATACACTTGTGATATCTTATTAGGAGAAATTGTCTGCTAACTATAGGTTCCTATTAGTATGTAATTTTCTTACTTTTAACTGTTGGTATTGATCACAGGAAAATTATGATATAATGTCTTTTAATAACTCTTCGAGCTTGAGAAAAGTTGATAGTAATAATAGTAGGAGATAATGGAGTAAATAGACTTTGTGAATTCTACAGTTTTGAGGCTTGTAATAGTATATAGAGAAATATGATGAGATGAGTGTTGTGTATGGGCATCAAATCTAAACTTAAAAGTTAATTCTCCTAGCTTTGCTTATCCTTTTGAAGATTTGCTTAGAGGCCGTGTCATTTACACTGAAATAGATGGTTGTGATAGTCAACAAATGTTTATTTCCCTAAAAGTTTGAACTGCTGATTGTTTCTGTTAAGCATATTCTATTTGAAGGGTTATGTGTGAATTTTGGGTCAGGCTAGATGTTTATGGTTTTGCAACCTGACCACTTAAATTTTGTTGATGACTGTATGCCCATGGGCTGGAATCAGTCCTTTAAATGACCCTTTTCATCTGCTGCAGTTGCATAAAATCTTTTGTTTTCTTGTCTTTACATTTATGTTTCTGATTCGCTTGGCTTCTATGCTTAGGTACCCGTTATGGTGCCAGTCTGCGTAAGCAGATTAAGAAAATGGAGGTTAGCCAGCACAGCAAGTACTTCTGTGAGTTTTGTGGAAAGGTATGGGCCTGGCTCTGTGCAATATAATAGTTTTCTTGGCTGCATTTGGGTTATTGCTGTAGTATAAAGAGTTCTTTTAAGTTTAGTATTCTCACTATATATATACCTGTTCTGCAGTATGCAGTAAAGAGGAAAGCAGTGGGAATTTGGGGTTGCAAAGATTGCGGCAAAGTCAAAGCTGGTGGTGCTTACACATTGAAGTAATTACTCTCTCAACTTGTATTGTTTTTCCCTTTTTTGTGTGTCAATAACTAATCTCTATTTCCTTTTCAATAGCACTGCGAGTGCTGTTACAGTTAGGAGTACAATCCGAAGACTGAGGGAGCAGACTGAGAGTTAGAGCAATTGTCCCCTTCTGGCGGTGCAGCTTATGATCTACTTATCTCGACATGTTTTTCAATTTTGAGTATTTTGTGTTGTGAGATCAAGATATGTTCCTCAATTTGAGTACTTTATGTTCTGAACATCTCAATTAGACATTAGTATAAAACTGTGTTTTTCAGACAATTATTTACTGATGCATTTTGTTGCCATTACTTCTTTATGCTTACTGAAAGGTGTTGATGCTAGTTGAAATTTCACATTATCTGTAGTACTAAACTGATATTTTGCAAATCACTGGAAGGAGGAAATTTTACCTTAAAATCTTTTTAGATCATATTACTTTCTCCGTTTCAATTTATGTTATGCTTCCTTCCTTAGTCTCAATTTTATAGTCCATTTTTTCTTTTGAAAAATAGCCTTCTCAAATTATTTGTTATAGAAATTCATGATAAAATTAACTTTTTCTTTTTTCATCTCGCCATTGGTATAATTTTTCCTTGAGATTCAAAGTCTTTGATCATGAAGTGTTGTTTAAATAGTTTATTACAAGCTGTTTACTTTGATTCTTGACCCATATCTATTGATATTTTGACAAGGTGACCTTGGCTTGTGATATACTCATTATTGGGGATGACATAAGTTAAATAAAATACTCATAATGGAGAGATATTATAACTTGCATATAAATAAGGTTAAAATGTAGCAAAAGTTTCCTTCTAATTATATTACTCAAAGGAGCATATAAAGTGAAAAAACGATAGATATTTTGAGCCGAAATAGAAGCTATTTTTCCCTTCCCCACCAATTATTGAAAAACACAGCCTTAGTTATAGTGTCTAACATCTACTATATACACATAAAATATAATTTAACTATAATTAAATGATTAAGCTCGGATGAACCTCCTCAAGCCTACCTAGCTCCGTCCCTGGGTGGAATAATACTTCCCACCTATCGACTTAAAAGTTCTGGATATGCTGATGAAACAAAATTTATAGTCATTTGTTAATACAGCATATGTTTAGTTTACTATTACTTTATACAACATAACACAGCAGAGGTGATCTCCCTTTGAGAAACAAGATTAGAAACTTGGCCATTCTCTTATGGCAAAACACAGAAAATAGGAAACTATCTACACTTACTGGACAGCAACAACAGAAAGAAACGATGAACAACCTACTTACATCTGCAGTCTTTTTTTTTTTTTGTGGTTGCGCTCTTAGCTCCTATGTGAGGGCGCACTATATGTGCATATTAGTAAAGGCCTAATGGAAGGGACACGATAAACTTGCTCCTCAATCAGCTCGTTGCCTGTTGTGGTTCCAAGTTGGTCCCTGGTTGTCTCAGTCTCTGTATCTAAAAACAAGACCGATGAGAGAGTGTAAAACCATAGACTCAGCCAACTGAGGGGTTTACACAACTGATAACGGTGAATGGCAACTGTCTCCATTCTGATGCATCTGGTTTTGGACAGCTTTCACAGCTGCTACTCTTGCTGCAGTGGCGGACTTGTTGGCAGAAGTAACAGCTCGTTTTGCTCTTTCATCCACGTTTGGCACATTAATAGCTTTCTCAGCAGCTTGCCTTGCTTCCTAAGAACAAGGAAGAAAATTTATGAGCACATAGAAGCTGAGGTAATTAACACTAGGTATTTATCTATGGTTTCCTTTTCTAACTGTTGAAAATGCATTGCTGAAGCTTCAAAAAGGGATTGGAAGCTTCCACCAGAAGACACTCTCCAGAAACACAGCCAAAAAAGGAAATATACAACTGTTGAAACGAGAGAGCGATGGGAGGAGTCAAAATTTTGGAAATATATTTGCAGCCCGGTTTCATAAAAAGGGGAAAAGAAGGACCAGTTTGTAAAAACTGTCAACTACTTTAGAGAAGGTTTGTGGAAGTTCTATCAGTAGAAGTTCAAATTAAACCTCCAATTGTAACAACTAACATCGACTGAATCAGTACTTTTTCCAGCCACTTAAACATTTTCTTTAATGTCCCTACAACATCCTACTATGATCAGGGAAACAAGATTGTTACCTGGACTGCATGAAGCACTTTAGAATGGTCAATTGCAGAAGGAGATCCCGGAAGGCTGCCAAGACTACTTGAAACATTAAGAATCCCATTTTGCCAGTGACCGGACTGAGTTTCCCCATTTCTGAACGTGTAAATGCCAAACCCTTGCCTCTTCCCCTCATGCCAGGCTCCTTCATAGCGATGACCATTTCCAAAGTGGTATACTCCAAAACCATGCATCTTATCTGCAAAATACTCTCCAGCATATGTATCCCCATTTCTGCATGGTCATGCAAATGAACAGACTGGTGAGTAAAAACACATGCACTTATATCCTCCCAAGAAAGAGAACAGAGAAAGGAAAAGAAATTGAAGAGTAAGACAGATCACAATAAAGAATGAACATGAGACAAAAATTTGGCTTCCCTTCATTAACATGACTATCCATTTTTTATAATTCCGAGGGCTGCCACAGTGCCATCCAGTCATCTTTGTTTATACTAACATGGTTTAGCTAGTTGGCCACTTCCCTCTCCCCACCCCTAACTATTTGGCTTCCCTTCATTAACATGACTATCCATTTTTATAATTCCGAGGGCTGCCACAATGCCATTCAGTCATCTTTGTTTATGCTAACATGGTTTAGCTAGTTGGCACTTCCCTCTCCCACCCCTAACTATCTTGAGTTATACTGAGTGCTACATAAAAAACATGAATCTAAACCTAACTAAGCAAGCAGCCATCCAATTGAGTGATAGAGTGTGTTAATTCATTTGAATAATACATGAGAAAAGAGGGTGAGAAATGAAAACAGAAGAAAATATGGAATTCCAGGCTCCTCATGCGCAGTCAGCAAAAGAATCCTGAAAGTAGACTCCTTGGACTGGAGCAGACAAATAAGCTAAGCAAGAAAGATACCCTAACATAGAGGCATCAAGTATTAGCAACAGAATATCTCCAAGTTGAACTAACCTCAACATGAAGAGGCAGCTCAACCGGAAACCTCCAAGTTGAACTAACCTCAACATAAAGAGGCAGCTGGTGATTTCACAAAAGCCAGTTAAGGGCACCGCAGTTATTGCCTGTTCTCGGTCCTCGAAGAATGTCTTTTATTGAGCATAAAAGTGTAGGTTAATAACTTCACATCTTAAAACTTTACACGTTGCTTATCCTCACATTTATAATGATTAAATGCATCATAATCCATAATGTATGTGGGAACTTGAACATCTATTACTTAGTGTCATCACTATATACCCTAGAGCACCGATAAGCAAGTACACCGAAGCTAAGACAAAGAAATACTTGATACAATATTATGTTTCTATTGTGCATGTCAAAAATATGGAACTACTCCAACAAAACTTGAACCAACTGAGCCTACTATGTAGCTCTTGGAATGTGCATGAATTCTAGATGCTACAAGAAAAAAAAAAGATCTCTAATCTGACATGATTGAGGACAAGGTAAATGTAGCACAAGCACATATAAACCAAACTTTGAGAAAAACAAGTGAAAATGCTAAGCCTTAGCCATTGAGAACTCAAATGAACACAAAAGCTCTACTTGAAGAACAACAACAACAAACCCAGTGTAATGCCACAAGTGGGATCTGGGGAGGGTAGAGTGTACGCATACCGTACCCCCACCTTGTACAAAATAGAGAGGTTGTTTCGGATAGGCCCTCCACTTAAAAAAAAAAAAAAGTATTTCCAAGCAGTAAGGAAATGCAGAAATGAGAGTAGTAGCAACAATGAAATAATGTGAAATGAAGAGCAGTACACAAGATACATAGGAAAGAATAGTAATGACAATAAAATAATGCGATAATCGAAACGCGCGCACACACAAACATACTTGAAGAAAACACCAAGTTAATAACTAGAAATCCAAAAAGAAACAGTTGCAAATGCCCTCAAGTGATTACCTGAAATGATAATGACCCAATCCATGTTTGACACCCCACTTAAACTCCCCTGTATAACTGCTTCCATCTTCACAAGTATGAACCCCATATCCATGACACTGCCCGTTACACCATTCCCCTGCATATAGATCCCCAGTATAAGACCTATACATCCCAACTCCATGTCTCAATCCCTGCCTGTATTGCCCCCTATACCTGCTCCCTTTCGACCACGTTTCCACCCCATATCCATCATATTTTCCATCTATCCAGTCACCTTCATACCTCCCATTCAAACGATAGTAATAAACCCCACTTCCTGAGCATTTCCCTTTATGAAATTCACCCTCATACACATCACCATTGCTGTAAACTTGCACCCAACAACCTGAAACTGGTTTCCTTTCTTGTTTAGGCTTTGAACCAATTGACCAAACAACTGAAGGTCTAGACTTTGAGGCAGTAGGTGATGAATGAAGATTGATAGACAAAGTTCTAGCAAGAAATATGCGGATAGAAGGAACACAAGGGAGAGCAACACAAAGTGAAACCACAAGAAAAGCAATTACAGCAACAATAAACAGAAAGTAAATAAAAGAACCCCAGTAATGAGTGGAAGTCAACAAGTAAAGAGAAGGCAAAGACAGCAATATAAAAAGCTTCAAATGAACTCTAATCCAAGAAGCATGACAAGAGTGATGAAGGAGCCTTAAAGTGATTCTTTTTGTAGCTAACAACACAGGGATAGAACAAGGACATAGAAAAGACTGATTTGACGAAGAGCTAGACTTCAACACAGTAGCTTTGAAATGATTGTGTTGTACTTGTTGGTTAACAGACGACGATGGGGTTGGGGAATGATAAAGATTAGAACTTTGAGACATTATTGGCCTTTTATGAGGTGTTGACAAAAGGGTTTTTCCTGGTGATTGATTCTGGCAAATTGGTTCATCCCTAAAGTGAATCTGATTGGTTGAAGAATCTGGTGATGGGATCTTGATTTGGAGATTAATCTTGCAAAAATTCTCAGATGGGGTTGACTGATTTGGGATAAAGATTGGATTTTGATATTGTTTTTGATTGGAAGAGATGAAATTGGATGAAAGGTCACTGTGTTCTTGACCTATCTGAACTTCAATATTCTTCTGATGCATTTAACATAAGCTAAAAATGGAAACTTTTTGTTTTTTCAACTCAAAAAAGTTCAATTTTTTTTTCTATTCTTATATAGATTTGTGATCTATTTCTTCTGTGAGTATTTGTGCTTTTACAAGTTCTCTGGTTTTGATAATGGCGGTGTAAGATTATTGTATTTGGTTTTTTTTTTGGTTTTTTTTCAAGAAGACAAGACCCAAAGTGGGGTTAAAGCAGAAGCAAAAAAAATTTAAAGGATGGATAATGGGATTTATTTAATTTTTTTAATTGGTTTTTATTTATATTTTATATATATATATAAATATATACCCATAATATTGATTGCATTTACTACTTTGCCATTAGGCTTTGGTTATCACATAAACTCAAAATATTTCTACTTTGAACCAAAATGTTTGGGAAAATGTTAACATAGGTACCTAAATGATTGAAGAAATGTAAACAAGTCCCTAATGTTATACTACCTAATATCAAGAATTTCTTAAGCTAATCGTCGATAAAGTGAATGAAAATTTTAGCTATTTAAGGTTCGAATCGCAATATATATGGAAGAAGTTAAGTGATTTTTTCGATCTGTATAAGTTTTAGTGGATAAAGTTATTTGATATTTGTGTTGGTATGAAGTGATATGGATGTAATGAAATAATTGAGGTGCGCGCAAGTTGACTCGAATATTATCGATTAAAAATGATAGTTGATGTTGGCTTACTTTCCTAGTGTAATTGCTTGATTGTTATACTGTGCAAGAGTGCAACTATGTTATTATTATCTTGATTAATAATTTTGATATCTTATAAGAAAAATGTTAATAGAAAGATATTAAGTTTGAAAAATGCTAGTGATCGATTAATTGGTATTTTTGATAACAAAGTTATAATAGCTACTCTAATTTTAAACTATAGTAACTACTAGGTGTTCGAAAATTCTAGTATTAGTCATTTTTCATTTTTGTTTTTTTTATTTGTTTTAAGAACTCGATTAATTTAAATTTGCGTTGAAAATCAAACTTTTAAAGTAAAGTTTATCTAAGAAACTTTTGAAAAAAGTGTGTTTCCTAAAATTTAACTTTATTTTCAAAACTCGAAACCTTTTATTGATGGGCACTTACCGAGCTATATCCATGGGTAGAACAAGAATATCGTTCTTTCAGATCTCTTTTATTATAAATGATAGTAGATATTAAAGCACTTTGACTCATACCTATTACAGCGTTATATATTTAAAAAATTGTAAAAATTATAACTCTATTAATAATAGATATATCTATTTTTCATTTATTATTGTAGTATATAGATAGAATATGTAGCAACCTGTCAAAAGTTCGAAACATCATATTCTTATATTAATTAATTAAGGAGTTTTTGTTTGAAAAGCCATAGATAATCAAGATATAGACGCATTATATTAATAATTAATAGGATATTGTAAAAGACGTATAAGAAAATGAAAACGTTAATCATTAATAGATTTTTTTTATCAATTGCACTAAGTCAACATCTATTATTTATAGTCTCAAATATTTTGGAATCCTTAATTTCTCTTAGTTGAGGCTTATACGTAAATTAATAGTTTCATTTTTAAAATACTAAACAGTTTAAAAATATTCATCTAATATAAATACATTCTTGATTCTACCACACGGATGAAATACAATCTTAATTTTTTATCAAGTTTAGGGATGCTTCCAATACTTTCTCTCGACTTTTTATTAAGAATAACATGTCATACAAGAGTTCACTACAACAAAAATAATTTTTAGCGACAATAAATATTAACATTAACAAAGAGTTCTAAATTTTTTACCGGCATTAATTAAATGTCGTTAGTACCAATGTCGGTAAAGGTTTTTGGAATATATACAAAGAGTGCTAATTGCAGCTAAAAATACATATTTAGCGATATTTAAGAATTAATTACCGCTAATGATCATTTTTTATGTAGTGGCTTGAGACCACATGATATATATGTGGCAGATCGGAGGTGTTTCTAAGTTTAGTTGGTCAAGTAGAGGAGTGTTTTTAAAATGATCAATAATTCAGGGACGAAACTAATAAGTGTTTTCAACTCTTCTCTGAAAAAATACAAATAGTGTATTAATTCACGTGATAAAACAATCTGTTTTTGAAAGAAAAATAATAAGATCATTTGGTTGACGTATTTCTTTTACCAACATGAATTATGATCGGATGGTTAGAATTTCTCCACCTTAATTAAAGGTTTTGGATGTGTTCGTGTCCCTGAGAATGAAAAAACTCTATTCAAAGTGCAAACCTCAGAAATAGACCTTACAATGTGTAAACTTAAATTTAATCGAATCCTATAACACATTTAACACCTGTACGTTTAATTTAAAAAAAATATTGCAACTGGCATCAAAAAGTTTCTTTTTTCTCAACAATATTTTTCTTATAATTTGGTGAAGTTAAAACAAAATTACTTATTAATTAAAGCTATTACCGTCATAACAACGAAGCAGGTCAACACAAATCATACATTATATTTTTTTTAAAAAAATATATAAGTGTTGTTAGGTACATAATCTATTAGGATTTTGATATATATAATATTTTATAAACTCAATAATTTGGGTTTGACAAAATCCAAAATCTTAATACGTTTTATTGTGTTAGGTGAAATATATTATGTTGGACAGAATATTTCTGGAAAAAAATTCCATATATAAAATGTTATAAAAATCAAAGATTACTTGTCAACAAAGGAAATACCAATTCAAATAACACTACAATTAATTTTTTTCCTTTTCTTTTTCTCTAAAAACATTTAATGTAAAAATTACTTTGTCAACGATGCCAAACTAATAAAACATACTTCTTTTTCAATTTATGTTACGTGACATTATTTGATCAGTCGTAAAGTTTTAAAAATAAAAGTAGATTTTGTTATGTTTATCAAATTTACCATAATAAAGTCACTTTAGAAGTTATTTTTAGTTTTTTTTTCTTTTGGAATAAAATGTTAAATGGGACGTAAAAGAATTAAAAATGAAATTTGTATCATTAAATAGTTATAAAATAAGGAAATGTAATACTCTATTTGAAACAGACTAAAATAAAAAATATCATATAAATTAAAATAAAAAGAGTGTTTACTAATTAATATAAGAAAAGATAAGAATTATAACATGTAAAAATGCTTTCATTGTTATTTATTAACTAAAAAAACCCTAAAACATATCATATAAATTAGAATATAAAGAGCATTTACTAATTAATATAAGAAAAGATAAGAATTATAACGTGTAAAACTGCTTTTATTGTTATTTATTAACTAAAAAAAACCTAAAACTCATGCTTCGGAATTTAAAAAAATCAACTCTAAAAAGATAAATCGATGCTCAAAACATCTTTATACTATTAATAAAATTTACGGATGAATTTTACCTTAAGGCGGGTGTGAACAAGAAAATCTAATCTACTTTTTTACAAATTTATAATCTATAAATTACACAGAGATAATTTTATCGTTGCTTCCTACTTTTCTTCTCAAGAACAATTCCTTTATAACCATATATTTTACTTTTAATTAATTTATAATTTTAAATAAAATAAGAAAAAATATGTTGTGGCAATTTTGAAATTGGGCACAAATATCGAGGTGAAATATTTTAGATTTATGGTCCCAAATCCCAATGCATTTGCATCTCTTGCGGGTAACGACAAAGAGTAATAAAGGCCCATTTAATAAGGCCCAAGCCCATATTAACGGTTCTAACTGATCCAAAAAATATGCCGCCAAAACCAAACCCGGGCCCACTCTCCACTTTTTTCCTAATTAAAGAACTCTTTACCTTTTTTCTTTAATTTTCAAAAATTATTCGCGGAAATGATTTCGTATGATCACTTTTAAATTAAATAATTTTTTTAAATAATTTTTTTTTTTTTTGTAAAAGGAAAATATGTAATTAAAAATAAGTTTCCAAAGAATGGTGAAATTAAATTTCTCATATTTCTGTTGTCGTGTTCTTTTTTAATTTTTGTAATTATTGATGAAAAATAATGTGTGGTCAAATATTTAAAAACCTTCTTATCAAGATAACAACTATTGTAATGGATCAAAAATAGATGGAAGGGAAAAGGTTTCCATTTGAAAATACTTCATAAAAGATTGCTATCATTAGAATATTATTCTATTATATATATAGTTTTATTTGAATTTGTTTAGAAAATATTGATTCTCGAAAATTTATTAAAAATAATTTTTTTATCTTGGCTAAAATAAAAAATTTCTATAAAAATATCAGGTAAGCTTGTAATTTGGCGAGAATGGGCTTGTTTTTTTAGACATCATTTATGAGATCATACCAATTATATTGTTATTGATGATTTGATGTTGTCATATGTCTAGTTTCAATAATTTATTTATTTTTAATTATAAAATTTAATAATTTATTTATTTTTAATTGTAAAATTTTAATAGGAATGTGCTATACGAGTGGTCAATTTTCCATGAAGTAAAAACTTTCATGATAATAACTAAAGATATATACTACGATCATAAAGTGATTTGATCAAATGTACAAGCTTATATATATATACCTTTGAAATTTTATTTTTATTTTCATTTTTTATTAAGTTTGTCCTTTACTAGTACTCAACTAGTGATGAGAATATTCGATTGATTTAACAAGTGACTTGTTAATAATTTAGATATTCATAACAATGAAAATATACCAAATAAATGTCCAATTATAATTTATAAAGTATACTTATAATGTGTAATCTTGTTATAAGGTTTGTTTTTGAACATAAAAGTACAACTCTTTAAGTTATATGGTTTTATTTTTCATAATCAGCTCAAAGTTCGACTAATAAAGATTTTTATGTTTGAAAGATTTTACTTTTGGAGAGTAAGTTATTTTTTATTAAAAACAATATTATTTTCGGAATTTGAGTTTGAGATCCGCACGATTCAAGAACATATTGAATGCTTACTAATTAACTATGAACATTGATTGTCTTTTTTAAAAATTGAATCAAATTAAATCTTACTATTGTTCACTTTGTCACAAAATTACATTTGCTTTTGGAGAGCTTATTTGATTAATTTTTAAAGCGAAATTAAATTAAGTTTTTTTTAGATATTCGAAAACGATATTAAAAAGATATAGAACATGTTATTCTTTCATATTAGTATGGTGAAAAATATATATTACGATATTAATTAAATTTTATTTAATTTAATTCTCGATAAAAAAAAGTATTTTGTAACATATGAAGTATAACGTAAGTTAAAAACACTTCATATATATATGTATTGATGTAATGAACCTTTTCCTTTTAACTTTTTAAGATTTCATTCGGATCACGTGGTTATTAGTCGATTTTCTTATCCTAAAGCAAAGATATTTATTATATCTTAATTAACACTAATTAATATTAAAAGTTGTCACTAATATTAACAGTTCACGTGCTTTCCAATAAATTATTGTGCAAAGTTCAATTTCTTAATTTGAAAAGGATAATTAGGACCATAATTCAAATATAGGATAATGCAAATTGCAATGGATAAGAGATTTTTTTTTAATACAATTTAAGATTATTTTCTTGCTTTTTAAGCATGTTTCATTCATCATTATTGTGACATGTTCATTACAATAAAATATAATACGATACTTTCTCATTTTTTTCCCGATATTCTGTATTTATTTTGAAATTTATCTAATTTAAATTTACATAAAAAAATTATTTTGAGAATAATTACTCATTATCATAAACGACTTTATATTCAAAATTTAATTTAAATAATAGTAAAACCACATGTAAAATATAAGGTGATCAATGGAATAAATTTCTAATGTATAGGTAAGTCAATAAATATATAATTATTAAATCTTGAATTTCTTCTATAACTCATTAATTACTTTTTGTATACGATGGGTTCAAAATTAGAAGGTCAAAAAGCTTTTTGATATTTTTAGTTACATATTACATAATTAAATATTTTTAAAAATTTGTGTTAAATTAAATAAATTTAAATGGAGCACAAAAATTTCATATCCTATTATCAAAGCACACTAGATTCTGGAGATATATAAAAGAACGACTAAATTAAAAGAATAAATTATTATTTATTTAGGATAAGAAAGAAAGAGAAATATTCCATTCCATCTAGTCAGTTTTAAAAAATTATATATTTTCTACTTAGCAATAAATTAAGTATAAATATTAATAATTTAGAGTGAACATAATAGCTCATTTTAAATTATAAATTTTATTTTTTTTCAATTAAATTTTAAATTTTGTTAAACAGACAAACACCCTCACATAAATTAACACCAAAAAACAACTTGGGACACCTTTTTTTTTCTCTTTTTTATTTTCCTATTTGATTCACCTTTTTTTTATATTTTGGGGCCAGTTGATTAATTATTAAATGCTGACAACTAACATGTTACAATGTATTCAATATATATTAGAAAGACATAATTGAAGGGTCAAAAATTTGAAGGATCTATTTTGTTTTGAGCAATATATAGAGGAGTCTGAAGCTTAGTCGGTATAAAATGTTGATAAAAATGTTAAAATAATATATAAATTTTAAATTTAATTAAGACGGTAAAATAGCTGGTAGAGCAGCGATTTTGCTCACTGAAAAAAGTAAAACTGTTGTAACACCAGCGATTTGCTAAATTTAATGATTTTTTTTAAAAAAAAATTAAATGAAATCGCTGCCATGACAGCGATTTAAGTCAATTTTTTTTTTAAAAAAAAAGTCACTGCTACAGCAGCGATTTGGTTTTTTTCTTTAATTTTGCCGTTTTAATTAAATTTAAAATTTATATACTGTTTTAAATTTTTGTTAATATTTTATACCCATTAGGCTATGGACTCATATATATAGAGTAGCTATGGCTACTTTACTTCAATCGAAACCAACGTATAAATATTTGTATAATTTGTCTTCAATTCAATATTATAATGTGATTTTAATTTTGAATTAATGTAGCCAATCTATAGATGGTACCTAGGAAGCTATAATCACTCCTACCACTAATATATATGGAATCCATTAATATACTAGTATATAATATGACATTTTCGATATTTTAATTTTATTATAGAGATTATAAAGGGATATCGAAAAGATGAGAGCGATTGAATTTTTGACCTGTTAAAAAATTAAATTAATAAATATTCGGGTCATCAATATGTTTATGTTGATTAAATTGAGTTATAAAGGGATATCGAAAAAATGAGAACGATTGAGTTTTTGACCCGTTAAAAAAATTAAAGTAATAAATATTCGGGTCATCAATATGTTTATGGTGATTAAATTGAGTTATCTTACTTTAATCAAGTTAGCATAATATTGATAGTTATTTTCTTAAAATTATTAGTACTAAATATATATTTTTTATAGTTAAGGCTATACATAACACATATCAAATAAATAGTTTGTTTAGATAAATATTTCTAACAATTTTTTTTATCGTTAATTTGATCTGCATTATCCTTTAAATGAATCGACTTTGATTAATTACAAATTAATTTCTAGCTCAACCCGCCAAAACTTGGAAGCAGTCGAAATTATATTTTAGCAAGGCATAACACATAAAAATATTATCTATTTTAAGAGACTAAAATTAAAGAACTACATAAGACATAGTAATTACGAAAAAAGAAAATAATTCCTAAAAAGTCATTTTTAGAGTCCATATTGTCCATTTTCAAGAAAGATTAATTAAAGAGAGGTTAATATTTAAAGGGCAATTTTTATATATAGCAAACAAAAAATTTATATTTGTATGATATAGTAAAGTTTGCATAATTACGCTCCATAGCAAACATAGAAACTGTAGAATTCGCTATACATATACAATTGTATAATTCGCTTATTTCGCTGTAATTGTATAATTCACTATCCTATTTTACTGCGATTGTATAATGCACAATTGTATAATTCGCTGCCTATTTCGCTGCAATATTTTTATAAAATTTGTTTTGCATACAGTTGAATCGAATTAAAATGTATGTATATTGCATAATTATAAATGTATAGCAAGAAGATATATGTTTTTCTCTCACTTTATACAAAAACAGAAACACAATATATACACTTCTGTTGTATAAAGCTAGAGAAAATTGTATTTCACTGTAATTATATAATTCACAATTGTATAATTCGTTGACCTTTTTCTCTTCAATATTTTGAAGTAAACTAGAAGCGGAAAAAAATAATAATATAATCTTTAAATTAGTTGTCAAAGAAAATAGGACAATTACGTCCTTATCAATGAAAGAGGGTTTAATTATAAAGTGTAGATTCATTTATTTAAAGTTTGAAAAGACATATTCCAAAGTTTATGATCCATAATTATTATAAGAATGTTAGTCGATTAGCTGCCTATATTGACTCTGTGTTAGTATTTTTTTAATTCGATATTTGATATTTATTTTTTAAATAATTCGAATTACATGAGATTTTATTTTTATAGAAGTGAGCACTTCTTATGAATATCTTCTTAATTCTTAAGTTTTTTAGTATATTAATTTAATTTCTAAACAATAAATTGTTTATATTCAATAAATTCTTAAAATTAATATTACACTTGATTTAAAGTTATCGAGTTAAGATGATTTGATAAGATAAAATTTGAAGCATATTAAAACTTTTATGTCGATGGATCGTGTTAGTATATAAATACTTTTTTTAGTCTTCCAACTTGGTATTTGGTGTCCCGACTAAATTTAAATTGTCCATTATACGGCTCGTTCAGGAGTGACATTGCTAACATAATCTTAACTTCTCTATACCAGAGCTCAATACTCGAAACTTCTAAGTAAAAATAAATAATCCTAGTACTAAACCACAACTCATATCGATTTAGTAGATGCATGCTCATCATAATAGATGTATATAGCTTTAATTGAAACTTGAAAGGTACTATGTTTATATCTTTTTTTATACAATTATTGTTAAAGTTATTAAGCATTGTTTATCTTGACGCAAAGCCATTTTAAGAATAGACCAAATTGAACGTTTGCCACGTTGAAGTTTATGTTTTGGCAAAGTTACTTGCCGTCCAATATCTGCTATTTATATCGGGATTCAATTAATTCATATTCATTTCACTTAAAAATACATTAAAATGAGAAGCGCTCCCTATATACATCAAGTTTTTTTAAATTCAAAATCTATTATTAAAAGTAACTGAATAATAAATTTTAGTCATCCCATCATAATCCGATAAATTAATGGTTAAATTGATTCACTAAAATAACCTAATTGACACTCCTTGTCTTAATTTATCGTACTCTTTTTATTAATTAGTCAATCCCGAAAAACATATTTTTCTATATAGTAATATTTAATTTTAAAACGTTCATTTTATCCTAACTACATAAATATCTGACCTATTTTAAATCACAAATCTTATTTCTCAAAAACACCATATTAAATTAAATATCATCACATGAATTGAGAGAAACAAAATACTCTTATGTCCCTACATCTTTTATATCTACTTTAGTGGAGAATAAATTTTTGAAACCCAAAAATGAATACATATAAAAATTAAAATCCTTACACACAAATGTAGATATATAAATAACACATAAATATTCAAAGATAAAATTTCCACATATTGTATGATTGTGCAAATAGGATAAAACTGTTGATCATTCATCAACTCTACATTTCCTTTTCAAGATCATCTCACTTTTCCACATGGGCCATAGATAACACATATTATCATTGTCCTTATCACCCCTTTCTCATTTTATTGTCTCCTAATGGCCTCTAAGGGGATATGTGTTTCATAATTCAATGTTTTTATCACTTTTATATCGCAATAATAATGATATATTTAGTATAATATACGAGTTGAATCTGAGAAAAGTAGAATATATACACGTAATAGAGATAGATAAATTATTTTCGAATGAGCCTGACTCAAGTATAATGAAAAGATATGACATATAATATAAAGGCTATACAAAACATGTAGAGAAGGAACTTGATAATAATATCATATGGTAACACAAACATTTATATAAAATTATACTATGTTTTATTACTTGTATACAAGAAAAATAATACTTTTTTGGTAGACAAAGAAAACAATTGGTAGATGTATATATTCATTTCTTTTGATGTGACAATCTTTTGTCTTTATATATATAGAGAGAGACTAAAAGATTAGATAAGAAAGATAAGAGCATGGAATTAGCTATTTTATTAGTAATAAAGTATAAATAAATAATACTTGTATACATTGTATGTTACAATACTCTGTCTAGAAAGAAAATGACACTTTTTTTATTTGTAGAAATAGAAATATTAATCTTTCACATTTTAATATTTGTTTAAATACTATGTCTTTAATATTTTATATTCCTAGACATGTCTGGTGAAAATTAGGATATGCTAAGATCAACTTGATATTTTGAAAATTGATTAAAAGAAAATAGAACAAACAAATAAAAACAGAGAGTGATTTATAAATTGTTTTGTTCTTTTGTTATTTGAATGAGTTTCTGGGTTGAAAATGGAGTTTTAGATTTCTTCCTCCCGCAGTTATCGAATTAATGAATTAGACAATATTTCTTTGTTCAGAATTATAAGCGGTGACTCAATTTTCACAAACTTAATTATAAATGTAAAATACTTGTATAAGTAAAAACATCGAAAAGATAAAAAAAGATGTACAATCGTTTGTCTACTTGGCTAGTCGAGTATGGATCAATTCATATATCTTTGGGTTTTGATTATCAAAGAAAAGATACTTTACAAGGAGGAGCGAGGAAGTGAAGAGAATTCAAATTTAATATTCTAAATGAGCAGTGAAAATTTATTCGTATTTGACATATCAGTTCAACCTTTAAATTTTTTATTACTTAATCAATTAATCTTACATTTATGAGTTCATATATACTATATATAATAATTTCAATGAATTTTTACATTTAAATTTGTGCTCCATGTCGAAAATACTAAATTTAGATATCATATGTATAAACTTTAAAATTCATTTAATAATAGACCATGTATTTCTTGTATGTGGTAGTTGGGCTTACGAGGTTCAGATTTAATTGGGCCTGATTTTGGGCCGTAGGGCGCTAGCATCAAATGAGATTCTTACGTACATATGTATTGATTTGATAATTTTAATTTTGAAAAATATTATATTATTATTGATTTTGTATGATTTGTATTTTAAAGTTGCATTTCGATATGGAAATATTGATAATCGTAGCTTGATCGAACTCAACTTATATATACTCATATAACGAGAATTATGACTTCTATTTTTTGAAAAACGTCTCAATTTATTATACTAACATCTTATTCGTACAGAAAAATTCAAAAAGAACAACAACAATTTTCTTAGTTAATTAATCAATCCCCTAAAAAAACACATTTCAATCACGATAGTATAGTTAAAGTTTCAATATTACTTAATTAGAGGTAAAAATTTTTTCTAATAGACCTTCAGTTCAAGGAAAACACAAAATTCAAAGCAGTATAGAGAAATAAATAGCGGAGATAAAAAATGTATTGACAAAATACCGTTAAAAAACGTTACAAATCTTCCTGAAAGAGTAATCATAACAAGTTCTTCTATGTTATTAACCAGGTAAACTTCTACAACTACTTCAAAGTTTTGGATTTTTTTTTTTTTTTTTGGAATTGCAGTTTGAAATTTCTGCATTAATTGGGACTATCTTGATTACATCTTTTTTTTGTAGATTTTATGTACTAAAAGATATATTCTTTAGGCTTATTTTTGCTAAAGAATCTCGGATTTCTGAGTTTTCGACTCATCGAAGACATGACCTTATATTTTTCTTTTTTATTTCCTTTTGTGTGACTCAATTTGAATTTGTTAGTAGGGTTAAGCTTACTTTCAAGAATAAAATGGTCCTAAATAGAGCGAGATAGATATAGATAATAAAAGAAACGATACAATACAATATAATACGATACATTATGAGCCAGAGGGTAGAGGTTGCTATGTCTAAAGCTAATTTATTATTTGCCACAAAACTACAGAAATCAATTGTAACTTATTATGTATTTGGGAACCATGAAGAAACAGATGCATCCATTGATTTTTGCCAGAACATCAACACTAACTTGCTTATTAACTTGTCCAACTCTCTGCACAGACAAATTGAGTTTTTGAACATTTAGGAAAAAAGATAAGCAATTGAGCAATAGATACAGAAATAGTGTTGTTCCTGATATAAAACAAAAGATTTTGATGCTTACATACCTGGTTTATTTGCTAATTCATTCTTAGACCACGTCTTTGACGTCTCTTCTTTTGCTTTTTTCGCTTCGTAGCAGCAATTTGTTGAGCAATATCTTCAGCAAACTTCACATACCATTTTGGTTTTTCCAGTAGAAACATGAGGCCTCCTACCAACAATCCAAATATCATACCACAACCATAACCTATTACAACTGCTTCCCATGTAAACCCGCTCATAAAATATGAATCATCATCATCATCATTATCATCGTGTTCAAGTGGTGACTCATTTTTGTTCCCACACTCCTTTGACAGTGGAAATCCACATAAATCAGGATTTCCACTATACGAATCATTTGGAAATGTATTGAACTGTTTCCCAATAGGAATGCGCCCAGCCAGATGATTGTAGGAAAAGTTTAACACCTCAAGAAATGTCAAACTCGACAATTGACCTGGAATTTCTCCTATGAGTCTGTTCCATGAGAGATCTAATGCTTCGAGCTGCTGCAACTTTGTAAATTCTGCAGGAATATGACCATGGAAGCTGTTGTGAGACAGGTTGAGTAACACAAGTGAGCTCAGATTTCCAACGGAAATTGGAATATCTCCTTCAAACTTGTTGCTTGATAAATCAACACTCGTCATAATTGATGTGATTCTCATATCAAACTCATTGCCTTTTATCACTAAACTAACATGGTAAAGGTAATCTCTGCGAGTCCCATTCCTAGCTCGACTAATTCCTGATTTTCCTTCATCCGCATCCATCATACCTCTAAAACTTTTGAAAAGATTAGATGGCAAAGTTCCAGTGAACCCATTGAAGGAAAGGTCAAAGATTCGTAAAGCAGGAAATGGAAATTCAGACTCCAAATCACCAATGGGACCGTGAAAGAGATTTGATTTCAGAATCAAAACTTGTAGGTTTGGAAGTTTCTCCAGCCATATGGGGAACGTGTCATTGAGCTTGTTGTTCCCCAAATCAAGAGCTACCAAGCTTGTACAGTCAACCAAGGATCGCGGGACTTGTCCCCTCAATTGATTGCCATATAAACCAAGATACTGTAACCCTGTAGGTAAGAATGTTGGTATCTCTCCATGAAAATTATTCATTCGCAAGTCTAAAATAGAAATGAAGCTATTGGAGTTACCCAAACAGTCTGGAATTGAACCATTGAAATTGTTCTGAGCCAAAATGAGGAATTCAAGGTTAATCAAGTCACAAAAGGATTGATGCAGAGGCCCTTGAAGAAAATTGTTCTCCAAATTAAGGTAGAACAAGTACTCTGTGTGCCATACTTGTTTTTCAAAGCCCGTGAGAAAGTTATGAGAGAGATCCAGGCTATCTATGCTCATGAATAACATCCAATAAGGTATTTCTCCATGCAGATTGTTGTACGAAATATCAATAAATGGTACTGAGGAACTCATGTTGAGCTCATTTGGCAATTCCCCAGTAAATTTATTTGCTTGAACACTTAAAGACATAAAGGATGGTAATTGGAATAACCAAGGGGGTGTTGCGCCAGTCAAATGATTGAAGGACAGATCAAGATTAAACAGGTTTTGAAATCCGCTTATATTAGAGGGAAGTGGACCAGTAAGTGAATTGTTTTGCAGCTCTAAACCATCAAGGTGTGTCAAGGTTGCAATGGAATAAGGGAATGGGCCAACAAAATTGTTACTGTGAAAATCTAAACTATACAGCTCTGAAAAGTTGGCAAAGATGTCTGGAATCGAGCCTTCAAAATTATTCGAAGAGAGAGATAAGGAGTCAAGTTTATTCAGCTTTCCGATACTCGAGGGAACATTTCCAGTGAAGTTGTTACCTGAAAGTATCAACTCTCTGATTGCAGTGAGGTTGCCAAAGGATTCTGGAATCGAGCCAGATAAATGGCAATTAAAGAGGTTCAAACGCCAAAGAGAATGGAGAAAACCAATAGAATCAGGTACCTTGCCAAAAATACCAGTACTAGAAAAGTCCAACTCTAAAACACTTTTACTGAAATTCCAATGGAAATTTGGCAAAGTGCCTGTTAATAAAGGATTATTTCGGAATCTCAGGACTTGCAAGTTTGGTAGATGAAAAAGCTGAGAATCAGTTATGTTCCCAAACATGTTGGTGCCTTGAAGACTTAACTTCCTAAGGGAAGAAGGGAACTTCTTAGGTAACTCAAATGATGCATACACATAGTCAAACAACAGTACCTCTAAGTTGGTTAAGTTGTGCAGCAAACTTGTGAAGGTTGTTCGGCCAACTTGTATGTAACTTCCGGAGAGATCAAGTGAAATCAACTTAGACAACTTGCATAACCCTGGTGGAATCATCTTCCTTTCGTTAAATATTCCAGAATCCGAAAGATTGAGATGCGTCAAGCTACTGAGTTCACTAATACTATTTCCAAGTGGAAAGTCATTGAACACATTGAGGGCAAGGTTGAGTCTTTGGAGATGACCAAGTTTTGTGAGGCTATTGTTAGCATTGATGGTTCCAATAAGAAAGCTGCAAGAAAGGTCGAGGCCTATGACATGACCCGTCAATCCATTGCAAGTAACACCACCCCATTCACAACAATCTCTTGTAGCATTCCAAGACAAAGTCTTGGCTTCGGCCTCACTGTCACAGCCATAGTAATAAGCATTTTTATCAACAGTGAGGCCTTGCTTAAGTTGAAGCAAATAAAAAGCTTCATCGCGAGTACAGAGATGTTTCCTAGCATATGTAAGCTGAGATTGATGGACAAAAAGTGAATAGAAGCAGAAAGCTATGAGCAATTGTTGGTACTCCATTGCATATATCGATCTAACTAGCTACGAACTACTACTTATAGTAGCATGGGTGAAACTTGTAACCCACGCACGTTCCCAAAACTAGTACACGCACCCAAGTCAACATGACTATACCAATAAATTTCAAAACTTCAAATGTCATAATTAATTCACGATAAGGGATATCATTATTATTTTTCAAAGATAATGGTTTTGGAACAATTTTCCACTTCATAAAGTCTACAATTCTATGTTTCTAAAATGAAAATTGAGATATACCAACAACCATAGAAGAAGCTTCTTCCAATAGGTGAAACTAGGTTCTTATTATTTGCCTCATGCCTAAGTATTTTATACTATCGATCTATTTAACATAATCGACTATAATAAGTAAAAAAAATTACTTTGCAGGACACTGTATCATATTTATATTTACTGGGAAAAATTTATTTATAAACTGTATATCAACGTAATTTGATTTTGTAAATAAAATAAACAAACACCTTGACCTTATCACACGCACCCTTAAACCAAATTATAAGTTTGTTTCAATTATGACAATTCATGCGCACTAATAATACATGAGTTAACAATTCACGTGAATACAATAACTTCAGCTCAAATTCGCACGACTTGAAATAGAAAGTACAACTTCCTTCGAATACACAATTAAAAGAACAAAATTGAGGATTCAGATCTTTGTGATCATTTCAGTTATAACTTCTACACTGTCGATTATAATTTGCTTCGATAAGAGACTCGATGTAACGGGGGTGTAATTTCTTGCACCATCAAAGAAAAAAAGAAGAAATTTACAACTGATTACAGTTGATACAGTAATTCCGCAAAAGAAAAGGGGAGCCTCCTTACTCTTTCATCGAACATCACTATGCTATGGATTTGTTACCACCATAAAACCCTTTAGGAAGAATTTAACAGTTGAACATGTTCTGTTATTGCATCAGGACAGGACTGAGCTTGAAGAAGCTCTAAGAATAAATGGTAACATGTAATCACTATATGATAATGGTAAATCACTTAAACTATTTGTCATTGATATGCACTTCAAAACTCAATATAGAATTGAATTCTTACATTAATATTTGCATATTTGTCTTCTTAATAAAGCTTTCACTAAATATATACTTTAACACTTTATCATCCCATTATATTTTCTTCATTTACAGAAATCTGATATTTATAATTCACTTATTTTGATACAATAAAATACAAAAACGAAGTGTGGTAAAAGCAATTAATTATAATATTAGTAAAAGCTCTTAAAAAAAGTTTTCATTTCTCCATCAGATACAAGATATTACAAAATAAAATACTACAGATTTATTGTAAATAGATTGTTTAAAAGTGCAAAGTCAATAATTTCTAGGTCTAATTTTTATTCATTATGTGTTTTAATACTATACACCTTGACTATCTCCTCATTAATCTTCCACACTTATATAATCGTTTCCACATTCTCAAGAAATTAATGTCATATTTAAAACACTCTTTAATTTTACTTAATCATATCCTAAAAATGGTGTCATTTTATACATTATGAAGAGACTTTTGCCCACTTCAAAGAAACAAAAACAAAACCATCTCTAACTGTGACTATATTTCTGTTGGTTTTATCTTTCAGTATTATTAATTTTAGCTTAATCTAGCTTGCAATGAGAGAAGGCATGTTGAAATCTTCAAGGAGACTGAAATCAATCTTTTGACGATCGATGTGGAATGTTAACAACTTAATTAGTAAATGCGATCATTTTTATATTTATAAATATAAATTTTATATAATAGTAGGGATCAAACGTGCAACGCACGTTTCCAAGACTAGTTATATATATATATATATATATATATACATAGTGGCTGTGATAATGCATTATTATTGTTGACCCAAGTCAATTGCCTTTTGAAAAAGTTTACGCGTTTATCTTTCTAAAAGGAAAATGACATTAATATTTAACAACCATACAAAAAGAATAGGATAGTAAAAAAAGTGAATGAGCTGCTTTAGCAATAATACAAAAAAGTGTTTCATTTTGAAAGTGTCAACTGTGTGATTGCAGTGAGGTTGACGATGGATTCTGGAATCCGAGCCTAGAAAATGGTTGGAAGAGAGATGTAAATCAAAGAGTTTGTTTAATTTTGAGATAGTCGAGAGACCATTTCCAGTGAAGTTGTTACCTGAAAGTATCAACTCTCTGATTGCAGTGAGGTTGCCAATGGATTCTGGAATCGAGCCTCGAAAATGGTTATCAGATAGATGTAAATGAACAAGTTTGTTTAACATTGAGATAGTTGAAAGAACATTACCACAATTTTTATAAGGTAAAGTTGTATGAGAATTTTTATGCAGTAGGTTAGATTAGATTATACACACACCTTACTTGATAAACTTGTCCAATGGACTTAATGAGTTTCTGTTGAGACAAATTGAGTATTAAAGGACTTAATGAGTTTCTGAATATTTAGGAAAAAATAAACAATTAACATATATTTATTCAACAAACAGCTACAGAAAGATTTTGATGCATACATAGCTGGTTTATTTGCTAACTTTACTTACTCTTTAAAACCTCTTATTGTTATCCGTGATTATCATAAACAGTTCAAACCATAAGCATAATGTTTACAGTCGACAATAACAAAATTACGAACCTATCTTAATCACTTACACTTTTCTGTCACGACCACATTGAAGTTGCTGTCTATTCAACAGAGAATTGCAGCAAAATTTTCCTTTTACTAACTGAGCTAAGAGCTGTAACACCTTACCTATTGTTATAAAAAAATCCTGACAAAGAAGAGGATAAGTGAAAATTGTAATCGTAGACCATTCATTACAATGTTATCTTGTTCTGTATGGTTAACAGTCTCTGTCGAACCTATAGCTCCACCCATGTATGAGAAGAACTAGAATGAACTGAAATACACATACGTCATTTAATCAGTAGTAATAACAACATTAAAAAATGACATAATACATATATTGGACCCTAAACTTGACTTCAAATTTTAACTTTGACCTTCAACTTTCATAATGCACAAACAGACACTTTAATTATCCAACATTTAAATAAATAAACACATGAGTCATATATGGCACAATACACGTAGGACATCACGTAGGACAAAAAATGACATGTAGGACATGTGTGTCTATTTGTTCAACTTTATATAAGTTTAAGTGTCTACTTGTGAACATTCAAAGTTGAAGGACATAAATGTGATTTGAAGCCAAGTTAAAGGGCACATTTATGTATTATGCCTTAAAAAATTACGCAAACAAATTTCAGTCCTCAAAGTCTCCCCTGTTTCTTATACATTTTACATTGCATTTACTGTTTTCTCTAATCATTCACGTCCAGAAATTTCCAATAATTGTGTCGTGTTTTGCATTCTGTCTAGGTATCCAAAGTGAAACGAACATCATTATAGAATCCTAGGCAATTACCACGTCGACAGAACACAAGAAAGATGTTGATTAATTGCTGGTGTATAAAGAAGCGACCTTAAAACCAAGTGACACATTTAAAGTTGTGTGATACTAGGACGCAAAGTCAACAATACAAGCTATTACATCCATAGTCCTGGTGTACAATCCAACTTATGAATACACACCACTTGAGACCTTCGAAAATTCACTTCCTAAATAATCGTTGAGCCTAATAATGAAAAAGTAATATGTTTACTTATAATCTATTACCATAATGTACAGTATGTCTCTTATTTGTTACATTAAGCAACTTTTTTCTCATGTACCTTTTTTATCATTGCAGCAGTACTTTGCTTTTACAAACTGAACTAGAGCGGTAATAGCTTACATGTAATGTTACCAGAATCCTGACAGAATAAAATTTTCATAGTTAATATCCAATAATCATTAACAAAAACCTGAATAGTGCTGATCCTTTTAGGTGTTAAATTTATTGGGAGGCAAACTTTTATATATTTTTGATACATAGCAAACAAATCTTGTGTATTGTACACCTTTGAATTCTATTAAAGCTTTGAATTCAATAGTCGATATGTGCATACCTCCTAACTCACTGAAAACGGAAAGAACAAGATTTTGTGCAGCAAGATATTTTAATTCCTATATATACTAGATTTCGTTTTACAGTACTGTTCCTACATAAATATAAAGATTTTATCAACTTTTTTTTTTTGTATCTAAAATTAAATTTTATCTTGAAGTGACGATGATTTCTCGGCTTCATAGCTCAAAATGCAAGTTCTTATAAGAGGAAATAGATTAACTTACATCTATCGGAGCATCAATCGTGATAATCATTACAGATTCTCCCAATCAACATTTATTCTTGGAAGTACGAGCAGTTTTCGGTGTGGATTGAGCAAAAGACATTCCACGCTGCTCGACAAGATATAAAAAAAAATAATTAGGAAAACTGAACAAAAATGACAAGCTTCTGAGGGAAAAGAATAACTTACATCAGTTGGATAGCCATTCGTCTTAATCATCACATGCATTCACCATTGATGTATAAGATGGGAATTTGAGCAATATTTTGCCAGTATTTCCCTTTGTCAAATTCCAGTAGTGGTTTGAGCAATGGGCATCTCCTAATATGTAGTGTAGAGAGGGAAGAGGGCATCTCTTTTACTGGAAGGGATTGGAGATTAGGGCAGTCGGAGATGTTCAGCTGAGAGAGGGAGGAGGGCAGTGCTGATTCGGAGAGTGATTAGAGATTACGGCAATTGATGATGTTCAGCTGAGAGAGGGAGGAGGGCAGTGCTGATTCGGAGAGTGATTGGAGAGAGGAGGGCAGTGCTGATTCGGAGAGTGATTGGAGATTATGGCAATGGGAGATGTGTAGACGTATAAGTGAAGTGAGGTGGGAAAGATGTAGTGAATGGAGCTCATCATTGTATTCTAAATGTAGCTCAGAAAGAGAGGAGGGAAGCCCACCTTGTTCCACCAGTGACGACGGTATATTACCCTCAACACGTAGATATATTGAAGAGAGGTGAGGCTTTTCAGAACTTGACTGCTTAATGTTTTCAGATTGGATACCTCAAGTCTTGTGATAGAACAAGGCAACTCCCAATGTTGGATCTCTTCATCACTGATCACTAACTCTGTGAGTCTCTGTAAACACCACTCCTTTCGGCCGTTCACTACTTTCTTGCAATTACTCATCTTAAGGACTTGTAAATTGAACAGATGTATCTCTTGCAGCTTCTCACAATTCCAAATCTCCAAATACGTCATTGCAGAGTCAACTGCCACCGAAAGTATTTCAACATTCTCACAATTCTGAATAGTGAGTTTTTCAGTGGCAATAGGAATAAAAAACCTAGTAAGGTTGTGGCAACTCTCTACACTTAATTTACGTGCTCTCGGGTGATATATCATCTATACAATCACATTCTTGCAGTTGCAATTCCTCGAGAAACATGTTACTATAACCAACTGCTTCCTCCAATTTCAATTTCTCACAATTACCTATGGATATTCTCTTCAAGGAACTGGGAAGTATGCTAAAAGGTAAGGAGGTAACAGAGTTACAATCACATATAGATAATTCAACAATCTGCTTCATTCCCTCAAGTTGGGATCTATCCAAATTGAGTTGAGGACATCCTGAAATTTTCAATTCAGTCAGAGAACAAAGATTTTCAGGATACTTCCCTGTCAATTCTGGACAATTTTCAATTAAAACCTTCTCAAGTTTAGGGAACTCCCCGCTTCCTAGTACGTGCCATTGCTTCCACTCCCGCATATCTTCAAATAAAAGCTTCTCAAGAGAGTTAAAAGGCTTTTTAGAGGATGAAATGCCATAGAATTCTTCCGTCAACTCTCTTATTCCATGCATCCCTCTAATTAAAAGGATTTTCAAACAAGGGAGTTGTCCTAGTGCTGGCAAAGAATCACAGTCCTTGCAGTCGCTAAGAGACAATTTCACTAGCTTAAGAAACAAAGGATCAGCAAGCCAATTTGAAAATTTTGCCCCTCTATATCCCGTGATTTCTAATTGTTTTATATTTGTGAATGGGTATAGCTCATCAAGTATCTCTCTTTCAGTTTGAGAATCGTAAGCAGAACTGCTGTCACTCCACTGCAAATACAACTCCCCAACATGTTCCTTTTCCTTCATATTTGCCTTCACAGCTTCCCTTCTATCAACTACATTTTGCAACTCTAAAACTGATAGAGATCCATACAGGTTATGTACTTCACCCAAATCTTCCATTCTCAAACCACTGCTACCACCTACAAGAAACTTCGCTCCCACTAGCATTTGGAGACTTTTCAACTTGGTCAGATGTAGCGGCATCTTCAATCCAGAAGTGTTGCTTAAGTCAAGATGACGCAAGTTGATCAACTTCTCCATCTGCAGAGGTAGCTCCTCAAGATAATAGCATGATGACAAGAGAAGTGTCTCCAAGTTATACAATACACAAATGGAATCTGGCAACTTTTCAATCATTGTCCGAGAAAGGTCCAAAAATCTCACGAGCTTTATGTTGACACCCAATTTTGACCCTCTCTGGTATAAATTAATTCTCGATCTTCTTAAATTTCCAAATAATTTAAAAATAATTAGTTTTATAAATTTTACGATTATTTCTCAAAATATTTTAAATTTTAGTAAGTATTCTAATTTAGCTAATTTAGTTTAAATTATGGTTATATTTTGAATCACTATTTTACAATTTAAATAATTATATTACTAAATAAGAAGCTCGTTAATTAATTAATACAAATTCATTTTATTTAAGGTTTAGCCAAATTTATCATCTTAACTCTATTTGGCTATTTATTAAATTAACCCATTCCCTTTTAATTAATTTCTCAGCCCACTTTAATTCCAACCCAATTCCCACAACATCAGCAGCCCACTTCAATTCCTCTCAGGCCCAACTCTCCCTTTCCCAATCAATCTCCCTGGCCCAACTCTTCCAAACATTTCCAGCCCGACCCCATTCCTTTCCAGCCAATTTTCTTTTTCCCCTTTCCCTCCAACCTTACCCATTTTTAAAATTCAAATTCAAAATTCAAAAATTCAAAATTCAAATTTTAAATAAATTTCCCACTCTTTGGCCATAATTTGGCTTATAAATAATCCCATCTTCTTCATTGTTAGGGGGTTGGTTTTTTTTTTAGAGGTTGTGTTTTTTAGAGGTTTTTTTTTTTTTAGAGAAAAAGAGAAGAGAAACTTGAGTTGATATTGAAAATTTAGCTACAACACCACTTAAAAGATAAAAGGTTTTGAGGTAGAAAAATAGAATTGAAGCATACAAAATAATATAGGATATATTTAAATTTCGATTTTTTTGGGAGGTGCTCTTTTTTTTGTTTTGTAGCCTTATTTTGGTGGAATCATCCTCATAGTCGGCTCGTTTCGTCTCCAGCTCGCTGCCCCGAAGAAGGTGAAATCCTTTATTTTTTCTTCTTCTTTTTAGATGTTTGTCATTCAACCTTGATAATTTTTTTTTTTGTGTGGCATCGATTCGAGTCCACTTTGGATTCCATTCTCGCATTCCTCGCTGAGCCATGAAGGCTCAAAACATTCTCCTCGAGTCGTAGATTCCTCAAAACTGGCGTACAGGTTGCGAAACCAGCAGCTTCAGTGTTGAAAAATCGAATTTGCAGAAAGCTGTATACCAGCTATATACACAGTGTATACACTGATATACGGGCCAAAAGATGTACAGGATGCCACATTTGAAATCTGGGTTGATAGCAGTGAAAATACACTGCTGAAAAGGGACTTTCAACTTCCGAAAGTTGAAAAACAGGCTGATATACAACCTGTATACACTGATATACCGAGACGACATACTATATATATGCTTAAAGTATGATTGGTAGGGGAACATAAGAGGGACGCCTATTCTAATTAAAATTCGGAATTAGGCAAACAATGCGGACGTAGGGTGCAGCCCGTATACATTAATATACATTATCGGGCGACGATATACACTTGTTAAGTAAGTTTTAAAAATGATACAGGTACAAATACGTAGGGCAATACAGGGAAAAGTGGCGGAAATATATATTCAAACAGGTTCAGGGCTTGAGAGGTTCAAAATGGGTCAAATATATACTGTATACAGTATGTTTACATTTGTGTATACCCTTCATGATCTTTTTTTTTTCAGGAATGGGCCAGGCCCTTCAGAAATTTTTTTTACAGGCCCAAGGGGCCAAATGTTTTTTTTTGCAGGATATAGTTTGTTGAAAGGGCCCAAATTTTGAAGTTAGTTTAGGACAGGTGGGCCAAAGCCCAATTGAAAGAATTTGGGCAATCAAGCCCAAGTTTAAATATCTTTTATTATTTGTTTGAGTTAATTAATTTTGGTAGAATTTTAATAATCTCCTAAAGGATAGCCATTTTTCATTATTTTAAATTTTACTACTTTATTTATTTATTTTATTTTATTTACTATTATCACTATTTAGTTTTCCTTAAATTAATTCCCTTTAAGTATCTCCCTTTAGGAATAAATAAATAAAAATGAAATAAAAAATATTAAAATGAATTTTCTCTATACTTAAGTAAAAATTAAATTTTAAAAAGTCATTCAGTCAAATCGCCGGTCAACCGCAAGTTAGCGGACATTTCAAGTGCCTAACACCTTCTCGGGATGTACATTGAACTTCGAACCCTTTTCAATTGATTTTTAATCTGTTTTTAAATCTTTTGAAATTTTTTCTTGATTTTATAAAAAATCAAGTGGCGACTCCGTGATTTGGAAGGTTGATTTTTCTTAAATAATAAGATTAATTGATTTTTCGAAACATAGTCAATTTCTCGCCATTTTAAAACATAAATAATAATGGTAGTATTTTTTAAAATAAAACACTTTAATTTGATAAACAAGTCATTTGGCAACTCCTTAATCACATGACATGACAATGACAATGCCCTTAAGGATGTCAGTCTTGGCAGTATGTTATGCAACACCCTCTTGCTTATATGACTTAGAGAGTAGTCATTGGTTGAAAGCAATGTCCTCAGCTGCTCTGATTCAGAGAGTTGTTTCAATTTCTCAAAGTCACCATCTTCTCCCATGGAATAGGACATGTGCCGACTTTATTCCAACATATCAACAGATCCTTCGTTCTCTTCCAACCTAATACAATCTTTTGAAGATGCAGTTTGGGCCAAATCATTGATAAGGTCGTGCATTACGAATCCCTCCGATTTCCATTCTGATTCTGGGACCCTTTCAAACAACGATCTTGATCTCAACTCGTCAAAGTATTTATTACCTAAACAAAACTGCTTTACAAGACCATTAGCAATCCACAGGTAAATAACTTGGTCTTTGCAGAATTCATGATCTTTGGGATATATCGCACAAAAAGCAAAACATCGCTTCAAATGTAGAGGAAGATCATTGTAGCTCAACATCAGCGCTGGTAATATACCATTCCAACAACTTTGCTGATCCCATATTTCACTCCTTAAAATGATTCTCCACTCCTCCACCTCTGATTTGTCGCGTAAAACACCAGCAAGTGCCTTTAGAGCTAAAGGCAACCCTTTGCACTTGTTTGCAATTTTTTTCCCAACCTCTTCAAGTTCCGGATGATCCCTATTTTCTAGTGAATGTCGTTTGAATAAAGCCCAAGAGTCTTCACTAGACAGATTCCCCACGGTGATTGCGCAACGATCAACACACATCATCTGAGGAACACTCTCCTTACGTGTTGTTACAATAATCTTACTGTTGGGAAAGACAAGGCACTAACAAGAATGCCTGACAGGATAACAGCGGAAGAATACCCAAGTCTATACTTTCCCTTTTCGATTTGAACCAAGAGAAGACAAACAACCACAAGCAGTATGATGGTAAGGCAGCAAGTAATTCAACCAAACAAATATAACAAGACAATAATAAATCTATCACACAAGACACCAAGATTTACGTGGAAAACCCTTCGATGTGAAGAGTAAAAAACCACGGGACCAAAAGCTCCACTATAATCACCAAGAGTTACAATATTGTTCTCCAAAATTGGCCACAAAACAAGTGCCAAACAATGAGCAACAACAAAATAAGATTGAACCAAATCTAGAGAATTAAAGGAACAAAATCACCAATTTCGCAGCTACTGTTCACGACAGCAAAATTGAAGCTGCAGGCCACCAAATCCAACTCTGTCAGTTCCTAATCAAAGATTGAGATGAAGACAATATGCTGTCCAAAAATCAGCTCAATCGGACAAGAAACGAAGCGGGAATTCCAATTTGAAGATGGCTATGAAGGCTGAGTTTGGACTGCGAATTTCTCTCTTTTTCTCTCTTTTGGCTGCTGAAAACTCTCTCTTGTTATTCTGAAAATAAGACCCTAAATGGGTTTATATTTGCCTCATAAGATTGGGCTTATGGGCAAAAGTGGGTTAGTTCAAATTGGGCTTTTATTTATCCACATAGGAAGGGAAAAAGACCCATAACCCAACAATTCTCCCCCTCACGACTATGTGGAGGAGACCGCCATCCCGGCGACCATGCAACAATCTTCAAACTTCCCTCTTGGCAAAGCTTTAGTCATCATATCGGAACCATTGTCATTTGTATGAATCTTTTCAAGCTCAAGCAACTTAGAATCCAACACATCTCGAATCCAATGGTATCTCACATCAATGTGTTTAGACCGACCATGGAACGTAGAATTCTTGCCAAGATGTATAGCACTTTGACTGTCACAATAAAGCACATACCTCTCTTGAGCACAACCAAGTTCCCCCAAGAATCTCTTCATCCAAAGCAATTCTTTACAAGCTTCAACGACAGCAATAAGCTCAGCTTCTGTAGTAGATAGAGCAACACATTTTTGCAACCTAGATTGCCAAGACACAGCTCCCCTGCAAAAGTAACCAAGTACCCTGAAGTAGACTTGCGAGTATCAACATCACCAGCCATGTCTGAATCAGTATAACCACAAAGAATAGGCTTCCCTGTACCAAAACACAAACTCAGACTAGAAGTGCCACAGAGATATCTCATAACCCACTTCACAGCATTCCAATGTTCTCTTCCCGGATTAGAAAGAAAACGGCTAACAACTCCAACAACGTGAGCAATATCCGGTCTTGTACAAACCATCGCATACATCAAACTACCAACAGCTGAAGCATAAGGAACTTTCTTCATATCTTCCTTGTCATCATCACTAGAAGGACACTGTTTCGTGCTCAATTTGAAGTGCATAGCTAAAGGTGTACTGACAACCTTAGCTTTGTCCATGCTGAATCTGCGAAGTACTTTCTAATTGTACTTCTCTTGTGATAATACCAATTTCTTGGCCTTTCTATCACGGACAATCTGCATGCCAAGAATCTGCCTTGCTGGTCCTAAGTCTTTCATAGCAAAAGACTTACTCAACTCTTGCTTCAACTTCTGAATCCTGCAAGTATTATGACCAACAACAAGCATGTCATCAACATAAAGCAACACAATAATAAAGTCACCATCAGAGAACTTTTGCACAAAAACACAATGGTCTGAAGAAGTCTTCTTGAAGCCCTGCTGACTCATAAAAGAACCAAACTTCCTGTACCACTGCCTCGGAGCTTGTTTCAAACCATACAAGCTCTTCTTCAATTTGCAAACATAATTCTCTTTACCCTTGACTTCAAAACCTTCCGGTTGCTCCATATAAATTTCTTCATCTAAGTCACCATGGAGGAAAGCAGTTTTAACATCCATTTGCTCAACCTCTAAATCTAGACTTGCAGCCAAGCCTAGAACCACACGAATGGATGACATCTTCACAACTGGAGAGAATATCTCATTAAAATCAACTCCCCTTTTCTGATTAAATCCCTTGACAACTAATCTAGCTTTGTACCGTGGAACTGGATTACCATCTTCATGTTTCACCCGAAAAACCCACCTGTTTTTCAAAGCTTTTCTGTCTTTAGGTAACTTAACCAAATCAAAGGTATGATTATCATGCAAGGATTTAATCTCATCTTCCATATCATCAAACCAACTTTCTTTTTCTTCACTTTCCATGGCCTCATCAAGACTCTCAGGTTCTCCCCCATCAATCAAGAGTACATACTCATTGGGAGAATAACGAGATGAAGGAATTCTCTCTCTACTAGATCGTCTGAGAGAACTCTCTGGAGCATCTATAATTGGTTGTTGGACAACCACATCATCTTGCACTGGAGCATCAACAACATCATGCCGGTCATTCTGAACATGATCACCATCTTCATTATCAACTTGATTTTCATCATTATGAAGATTTTCTTCCGGTGCAATAGTCAAAGGAAATGGATTAACATCAACTAAGCTCTCACTACTCTGAAAATCAGCCTTGTCAGCTTTGTCAAAATCTTCAATTGTTTGGTCTTCAAAGAACACAACATCACGGCTTCTAACAAGTTTCTTCTCAACAGGATCATAGAAACGATAGCCAAATTCATCTTGACCATAACCAATGAAGATACACTGCCTAGTTTTAACATCCATCCTTAGGAACATGTACAAAGGCTTTACACCCAAAGACTCTAAGATGATCATAAGAAACATTCTTACCAGTCAAAACTCTGTCAGGGACATTACCATCTAAAGCAACAGCAGGAGATAAATTGATAACATAAGCAGCAGTATTAAGTACTTCTGCCCAAAAGGAATCTGACAGCTTAGCATCTGAAAGCATACATCTAACCCTCTCAACTAGAGTTCTGTTCATCCTCTCTGCTAAACCATTTAACTGAGGAGTCTTTGGAGGAGTTTTCTGATGCCTAATACCCTGCTCTCTGCAATATCTATCAAACGGACCAATATACTCACCACCATTATCTGAACGGATGCATTTCAATGTCTTCCCTGTTTGTCTTTCAACCAAGGCCTGAAAACTCTTGAACATATCAAGTACTTGATCCTTGGACTTCAAAGGAAATACCCAGAGTTTGCGAGAATGATCATCAATAAAAGTCACAAAGTAAAGTGCACCACCGTGAGATCTTACCTTAAAAGGACCACACAAATCAGAATGTACCAACTCCAGCAAATCAAGCTTTCTTGAAGGCGGATGACTCTGAAAAGAAACTCTTTTCTGTTTACCGGCTAAGCAATGAACACATTTCTTCAACTTTGCTTGTTTCACTCCAGAAAGCAAATTTTTCTTAGCCAAACTATCAATCCCCTTCTCGCTCATATGACTCAGTCTTTTATGCCATAACTCTGATGAAGTATCATTCTCCACCAAATTTACTGAGTCTCTGGATATGGAGCCCTGAAATACATACAAGTTAGACAACTTATCACCACGGGCCACAACCATCAAACCTCTAGTAAGATTCCACTGGCCAACACCAAGTGTATTAACATAACCCTCATCATCAAGATATCCCACAGAAATCAAATTCAAGCGAACATCTGGAGCATGCTTGACATTATTGAGAACTAGTTTGGAACCATTGTTACTTTCCAAGCAAACTGTCCCAATGCCAATAACTTCAACTTCATGATTATTGCCCATTTTCAACGTTCCAAAATTACCTGGAGTATAAGAAGAAAATAATTCCTTCTTTGGCGTGACATGAGAAGTAGCACCAGAATCCACAAACCAGCTAGACTCATCACGAACAAGATTAATGGCATTTGCATCACAAGAAACAAGAAGATCATTGTTAGCAACAACAGAAACACGATTTTCATTATCGCCTTCTCTCTTTTGTTGTCTCATATCTCTCTTGTGCTTGTAACAATATTTCATGATATGCCCATTCTTGTGGCAATAGTCACATGTAATATTCTTGTATTTAGACTTTGACTTGCTTCTACTTTTACCTCTATCATTCTGACCTCTGGACTTATTTCTCCCCCTATCTTCAGTAACCAAAACATCGGAGTGTGAAGCTGAAGAAGATGAGGCTTGAGATCTTCTTCTCATTTCTTCATTCAAGACACCACTCTTAGTATATTCCATGGTTACAACACCACTGGGAGCAGAATTAGTCAAAGAAACTCGAAGAGTTTCCCAAGAGTCTGGCAGAGTATTAAGAAGCCAAAGTCCCTGTATCTTATCATCAAACTTTACACCCATTCCGGACAGCTGGTCAAGAACACCCTGAAAATCATTAATATGATCAGAAATAGGAGTGCCCTCTTTATACCTGATATTCATTAATTGTTTCAATAGGAACAACTTGTTATTGCCAGTCTTCGAAGCATAAAGTGTCTCGAGCTTGTCCCACAAACTTTTGGCATGTGTCTCATTCACAATATGATTTCTAACATTATCTTCAACCCATTGTCTAATATAGCCACAAACCTGCAGATGCTCAAATTCTCATTCTTCATCATTCAAAGACTGGGGCTTTTTAGAAGCAAACACAGGTAAATGCATCTTCTTGACAAATAGAAGATCTTTCATCTTGCCTTTCCAAATATGATAATTACTACCATTTAAACACACCATTTTTCTCATATTTGCCTCCATCATTCAAAACGACAATCAACAATAACCAATGCTCTGATACCACTTTGTTGGGAAAGACAAGGCACTAACAAGAATGCCTGACAGGATAACAGCGGAAGAATACCCAAGTCTATACTTTCCCTTTTCGATTTGAACCAAGAAAAGACAAACAACCATAAGCAGTATGATGGTAAGGCAGCAAGTAATTCAACCAAACAAATATAACAAGACAATAATAAATCTATCACACAAGACACCAAGATTTACGTGGAAAACCCTTCGATGTGAAGAGTAAAAAACCACGGGACCAAAAGCTCCACTATAATCACCAAGAGTTACAATATTGTTCTCCAAAATTGGCCACAAAACAAGTGCCAAACAATGAGCAACAACAAAATAAGATTGAACCAAATCTAGAGAATTAAAGGAACAAAATCACCAATTTCGCAGCTATTGTTCACGACAGCAAAACTGAAGCTGCAGGCCACCAAATCCAACTCTGTCAGTTCCTAATCAAATATTGAGATGAAGACAATATGCTATCCAAAAATCAGCTCAATCGGATAAGAAACGAAGCAGAAATCGCAATTTGAAGATGGCTATGAAGGCTGAGTTTGGACTGCGAATTTCTCTCTTTTTCTCTCTTTTGGCTGCTGAAAACTCTCTCTTGTTATTCTGAAAATAAGACCCTAAATGGGTTTATATTTGCCTCATAAGATTGGGCTTATGGGCAAAAGTGGGTTAGTCCAAATTGAGCTTTTAATTATCCACATAGGAAGGGAAAAAGACACATAACCCAACACTTACTTCCCATATCTCCTTGTACAAAAACATTTCTCAGGTTATCCCACGCGTTATAGGTATCATTCCACACATCATCAAGGACAACAAGGAGCTTCTTTCCCTTCAGGCTTTCCTTCAATTTGACCTTTAGTTTATTAAAATTGCCGTCATCCTTTGAGTCAAATGAGCCAATTTCTTGAAGTAATCCTTTCGTTATTCTCAAACCATCATATGCCTCAGAAACACAATACCAAGCTGTCAAAGGAAAATGGTCCTTCACCTTGGCATCATTGTAAACCGCTAGCTAGTGTTGTCTTACCTGCACCGCCCATTCCAACAATGGGAACTACTTATTCTCATTTCATAATTTTGACCTTTCAAATTTCTAACATAAATGTAAATAAAAATAAAAATGAGTAATTATCAAGAAATTAAAGTAGATTCATGTATCTTTAAAATTAAATTTCATCTCTATCTTTTTTATATTTATTTTAACAGCAATTCATGTGACTTTTCATGTTTCCATAATTTTGTTTGATAAATTTAACTTTTTCAAGAACTTTTATTTACCACTCCTACAATTCTTGTATATAGGAACTCTAAACATGTGAAATAAAGTCATAATTTGAGGTGAAAGTTGTAAGATTCCCTTATGCAGTTACGAGAATAGATAAGAATTTAATTACTGAAGCATCGGAGCTTGATGTGTTAGTTTTATACATATTTGTAGTAACAATTATAATAAGACTTTTTTGTCTCTCTTCATATAGTTGAATTCTTGTTTTATTAGCAAGTTGCTCTAAATTCATATTTGTATTTTGTATGCTCAAATGTTCAGTTTCACTATAAAGACAAACAAAATAAAATGCCTAATTATCTTGCTCATGTGTACCTTTTTTTTTCTTTTCTCCGTACTTATAATTTTTACATATACATTAATTTTCATCTTTAAGAATGAATGTGATAAAATAGGATGTTTACTCTTTTTTTTTTCTTTTTATGGAAAAAAAGTGAAACATATAATATTAGATTAATGGTGGATAAGTTATGTATGACAGAATTAAATTTTATATAAAAATAGTAATTATTCATAAATATCCTGATTTTTAAAATATAAATGATAAAACTTTTTACATCTTAGTTTTAAATATTTATAGTTAACTAATTAGTTTAAAGTGTTTGTGGATAAAAATTTAATACAATACTTAAAACACATTCATTAAAAAAGTTGAAATGTTTTGTTTTCCTTCCCTCAAAGTTAATTTTACACTATCTAGCATTATTCTACCAATAAAACGGAACTATCAAGAAATTTAATTTAGATAGTTGTTATTTTGCAAACTTATTTTTTGAATTACAAACTAAGTTTATTTTATTAATTTCTCATATTATTATCTCGATGCATTCACTTGGAGGTCAGAAAATTGGAGTGTCACAATTAGTAGTTAAACAAAGTAAGAAATCTCAATTAGACATATTTTATTATTTAGTAATATTATCTTTTAAGAAATAATATACTCATGGGTTACACGCGCAAAGCGCGTGCCCAGAAACTAGTAGTTATAATACACAGTTAGAAAGAATGAATGCAATGATCAACCAAGCATTAAATTCGATCAATAGGCTTCTTTACCTATTTGGAACTGTATGTAACTTTGCAAATGAGGATTTATATGTTGCATTAAACTAGTAGATAATAGAGGATTCGTATTGCCCAACTAACAATACAATATAATATAATACAATACATTATGAGATAACAATCCAAACTGAGTACATATAGGGTACCAAGTCAAAAGCTTATTTATTATTAGTCACAAAACTATAGAAATCAAATGTAACAGATGCACCCATTGCTAATGAATTTGTCCAATTCTCCAGCAAACTCTGCACACACAAATTGAGTTTTTTGATATTAAGGAAAAAATAACAAAGTTATCCAATAAACAGCTATAACAGAAAGTTTGTTTTGATGCATATATAAGAAAGCTAGTTCATTCTTAGACCACGTCTTTGACGTCTCTTCTTTTGACTTTTTCGCTTCTTAGCAGCAATTTGTTGAGCAATATCTTCAGCAAACTTCACATACCATTTTGGTTTTTCCAGTAGAAACATGAGGCCTCTTATCAACAATCCAAATATCATACCACAACCATAACCTATTACAACCGCTTCCCAAGTGAACCCGCTCATAAAAAATGAATCATCATCATCATCACTATCAACGTGTTCAAGTGGTGACTCATTTTTGTTCCCACACTCCTTTGACAGTGGAAATCCACATAAATCAGGATTTCCACAATACGAATCATTTGGAAATGTATTGAACTGTTTCCCAATAGGAATGCGCCCAGCCAGATGATTGTAGGAAAGGTTTAACACCTCAAGAAATGTCAAACTCGACAATTGACCTGAAATTTCTCCTATGAGTCTGTTCCATGAGAGATCTAATGCTTCGAGCTGCTGCAACTTTGTAAATTCTGCAGGAATATGACCATGGAAGCAGTTGTGAGACAGGTTGAGTAACACAAGTGAACTCAGATTTCCAACGGAAATTGGAATATCTCCTTCAAACCTGTTGCTTGATAAATCAACACTCGTCATAATTGATGTGATTCTCATATCAAACTCATTGCCTTTTATCACTAAACTAACATGGTAAAAGTAATCTCTCCGAGTCCCATTCCAAGATCGACTAAATCCTGCTTTTCCTTCATCCGCATCCATCATACCTCTAAAACTTTTGAAAAGATTAGATTAGATGGCAAAGTTCCAGTGAACCCATTGAAGGAAAGGTCAAAGATTCGTAACTCAGGAAATGGAAATTCAGACTCCAAATCACCAATTGGACCGTGAAAGAGATTTGATTTCAGAATCAAAACTTGTAGGTTTGGAATTTTCTCCAGCCATATGGGGAACGTATCATTGAACTTGTTGTTCCCCAAATCAAGAGCTACCAAGCTCGTACAGTCAACCAAGGATCGCGGGACTTGTCCCCTCAATTGATTGCCATATAAACCAAGATACTGTAACCCTGTAGGTAAGAATGTTGGTATCTCTCCATGAAAATTGTTCATCCGCAAGTCTAAAATAGAAATGACACTATTGGAGCTACCCAAACAGTCTGGAATTGAACCATTGAAATTGTTCTGAGCCAAAATGAGGAATCCAAGGTTAATCAAGTCACAAATGGATTGATGCAGAGGCCCTTGAAGAAAATTGTTCTCCAAATTAAGGTTGGACAAGTACTCTGAGTGCCATACTTATTTTTCAAAGCCTGTGAGGAAGTTATGAGAGAGATCCAGGCTATCTATGCTCATGAATAACATCCAATAAGGTATTTCTCCATGCAGATTGTTGTACGAAATATCAATAAATGGTACCGAGGAACTCATGTTGAGCTCATTTGGCAATTCCCCAGTAAATTTATTTGCTTGAACACTTAAAGAGATCAAGGATGGTAATTGGAATAACCAAGGGGGTGTTGCACCAGTGAAATAATTGAAGGACAGATCAAGATTAAACAGGTTTTGAAATCCGCTTATATTAGAGGGAAGTGGACCAGTTAGTGAATTGTTTTGCAGCTCTAAACCATCAAGGTGTGTCAAGGTTGCAATTGAATAGGGGAATGGGCCAACGAAATTGTTACTGTGAAAATCTAAACTATACAGCTCTGAAAAGTTGGCAAAGATGTCTGGAATCGAGCCTTCAAAATTATTGGAAGAGAGAGATAAGGAGTCAAGTTTATTCAGCTTTCCGATACTTAAGGGAACATTTCCAGTGAAGCTGTTATCTGAAAGTATCAACTCTCTAATTGCAGTGAGGTTGCCAATGGATTCTGGAATCGAGCCTCGAAAATGGTTGGAAGAGAGATGTAAATTAACGAGTTTGTTTAATTTTGAGATAGTTGAGAGAACATTACCAGTGAAGTCGTTACCTGAAAGTATCAACTCTCTGATTGCAGTGAGGTTGCCAAAGGATTCTGGAATCAAGCCAGATAAATAGCAATTAAAGAGGTTCAAACGCCAAAGAGAATGGAGAAAACCAATAGAATCAGGTACCTTGCCAAAAATACCAGTACTAGAAAAGTCCAACTCTAAAACACTTTTACTGAAATTCCAGTGGAAATTTGGCAAAGTGCCTGTTAACGACGGATTATCTCCCAATCTCAGCACTTGCAAGTTTGGTAGATGAAAAAGCTGAGAATCAGTTATGTTCCCAAACATGTTGGTGCCTTGAAGACTTAACTTCCTAAGGGAAGAAGGGAACTTCTTAGGTAACTCAAATGATGCATACACATAGTCAAACAACAGTACCTCTAAGTTGGTTAAGTTGTGCAGCAAACTTGTGAAGGTTGTTCGGCCAACTTGTATGTAACTTCCGGAGAGATCAAGTGAAATCTACTTAGACAACTTGCATAACCCTGGTGGAATCATCTTCCTTTCGTTAAATATTCCAGAATCCGAAAGATTGAGATGCGTCAAGCTACTGAGTTCACTAATACTATTTCCAAGTGGAAAGTCATTGAACACATTGAGAGCAAGGTTGAGTCTTTGGAGATGACCAAGTTTTTGTTGGGAAAACGCTGACAAACACAAAAGTATATATGGTAAAAGTAATGGAAATAAAATGGGAAAATAATGACACCAAGAATTTTACGTGGAAACCCTTCTGAATAAGGGAAAAAACCACGGGCAAGAGGAGCAATTGATATTACTATAGTAAGGAATTTTACACTGTATAGTCACGAATACAATACTCAAAGTGACTACTACACACTCAAAAGGAACAACACTCTTTTGGTTTCCGTCTTACTAAAATATCGCTTACACTCTATTTTTCTTCACAGACTATTTTCTTATATAGTCTATGGAATACCTCACTTTGCTCTCAAAATAGTTTTTCTCTCTAACTTGGTGTGTTCTACAAATGAGCAAGAATGCTCTATTTATAGAAGGATAAAACCATGCATATGTCACTAATGACATATGTAAACATAGCAAAGTCAAGAATGGTTGCAAATCTTACCAATTTGCCAACTACCAAATCTTTTCTTTTCAACTCCAATCACTATTCCTTTTTAACAATTGCTTGTACCAATTGAATAGCTAAAGTTGACTAAAACAATGGGATGGATTCAACAAATCTCCCCCTCCAGTCCCATTTACTGGAAGAAGGTATCTTCAACTTCTCTAGAGAGAGCTCATACCCACAAGTTCTTTGCATAACTCGAACTTGTCTTTCGGTATCATCTTGGTCAGCATATCTGCAGGATTTTCACTTGTGTGAATCTTTTTGACGTGAAATGATTCATTCTCCACTTTCTCACGAATCCAATGATATCTGACGTCATTGTGTTTTGTTCTTGCATGGTACATGGAGTTCTTGCTCAAGTCTATTGCACTCTGGCTGTCACAATAGACAATATACTCCATTTGATTCAAACCAAGCTCTTGAAGAAATCGCTTTAGCCATATCATCTCCTTGCCGGCTTCAGTAGCCGCAATATACTCAGCTTCAGTTGTAGATAGTGCAACACACTTCTGCAACTTTGACTGCCATGATATAGCTCCCCCTGAAAAAGTAAACAAATATCCAGTAGTGGATTTTCTGTTATCAAGGTCACCTGCCATATCAGAATCTGTATAGCCTTTCAAGATTGGATTTGATGCTCCAAAACACAAGTATTCATCTGAGCTTCCTTTAAGATACCTGAGTATCCATTTCACAGCTTCCCAGTGCTCTTTTCCTGGATTTTTGAGAAATCTACTGACAACACCAACTGCGTGAGCAATATCAGGTCTAGTGCACACCATTGCATACATTAGACTTCCGACGACGGAGGAATATGGAACTTTGGCCATGTTCTCTTTTTCCTTCCTAGCTGTAGGACACATCTTCTTGCTCAACTTCATATGACCAGCAAGAGGTATACTCACAGGCTTCGCATTCTTCATATTGAAGCGCTCCAATACGCGTTCAATGTACTTCTTCTGGGACAAATAAATCTTCCTTTTATCTCTAAGACGAGTAATTCTCATGCCCAAAATTTGCTTGGCATGACCCAAGTCTTTCATAGAAAAAGACTTACACAACTCTTTCTTTAGCTCGTCAATCTAAGAAGTATTCTTGCCCACAATCAACATATCATCCACATACAACAAAAGGATGATAAAATCATTGTCAGAAAATTTTTGTACAAATACGCAATGATCTGAAGAAGTCTTCTTATAGCCTTGCTCCCCCATAACAGATTCAAACTTTTTGTACCACTGTCTGGGAGGTTGTTTAAGGCCATATAGACTCTTTTTGAGTTTGCATACAAAATTTTCTTTACCATCTACTTTGAAGCCCTCAGGTTGTTCCATATAAATTTCTTCTTCTAGGTCACCGTGAAGGAAAGCCGTCTTCACATCCATCTGCTCAATCTCTAAATTAAGACTAGCAGACAAACCTAGAACTGTGCGAATTGAGGACATTTTCACAACAGGAGAAAATATTTCGTCAAAGTCAATACCTTTACTTTGACCGAATCCCTTAACAACCAATCTAGCTTTGTACCTGGGCTTCAAGTTGTGTTCTTCAACTTTAACTCTGAACACCCACTTGTTCTTCAAAGCTCTCATGCCCTTGGGCAATTTTACCCACTCATAAGTGTGGTTCTCATTCAAAGACTTCATCTCGTCTTGCATGGCTTCAATCCATTGATTCTTGTGCTCATTTTCCATGGCCTCCTCATAACATTCAGGTTCTCCCCCGTCAGTGAGTAACACATACTCATTGGGTGAATAACGGGAGGAAGGAAACCGCTGTCTTGTGGACCTCCGAAGTGGAATATTTGATTCGTCCACAACTTCATGAGCAACATGATCATCAATAACAATATCATTGTTATTATCAACATCAACATGTTGATTCGATACATGATTCTGGGCATCACCATGATTATCAAACCCAACAACATCATGCACACTTGTGTGAGGAACTTCATCATGATGAACTATACCATCAAAACTTGAAGATTCTACCTTCTCCGCTTTGTCAATATCTTCAATTGTTTGATTCTCCATGAAAATAATATCACGGCTTCTCACAAGTTTCTTTTTAATTGGATCATATAGCCTGTAACCAAATTCATCTAGGCCATATCCAATGAAGATGCATTGCCTTGTCTTGGCATCTAACTTTGACCTCTCATCTTTCGGCACATGTACAAAAGCTTTGCAACCAAATACTCTCAAATGGTCATAGGAAACATCTTTTCCATACCAAACACTATTTGGTACATCACTTTGCAAAGCAACAGCAGGAGATAGATTAATAACATGTGCAGCGGTCAATAAAGTCTCACCCCAAAATGAGTTCGGCAACTTTGCTTCAGAAAGCAAACATCTAACTCTTTCCATCAAGGTCCTGTTCATCCTCTCAGCCAAACCATTAAGCTGAGGAGTCTTGGGAGGAGTCTTCTGGTGTCTAATACCTTGATGCTTGCAGTATTCGTCAAATGGTCCACAATATTCACCACCATTATCAGTACGAATACATTTCAATTTCTTTCCAGTTTCTCTTTCAACTGAAGCCTGAAACTGCTTAAAGACACCTAACACTTGGTCTTTAGTCTTCAAGACATAGACCCAAAGTTTTCTCGAGCAATCATCAATGAAAGTGACAAAGTAAAGTGCACCACCCAATGTCTTTGTCTTCATTGGACCACATAAATCAGAGTGCACTAACTCAAGCAACTCTGTCTTTCTCGAAGGAGGGTAGGACTTAAAGGAAACTCTATTTTGTTTACCAGCCAAGCAGTGCTCACATTTTTCTAATTTAGCACTTTGGAAATTTGACAATAATTTCTTCTTGGCTAGAACATTAAGTCCTTTCTCTCTAATGTGGCTAAGCCTCTTGTGCCATAATATTGAAGAGCTATCGCTCTCAACCGCATTCACCATATCAACACAAGCAGAGGCCGTAGTCCAGTATAGACCACGGCGTTTGTTACCACGAGCCACAACCAAGGAACCCTTAATGAGCTTCCATTTTCCATCACCGTTGGTACTAACATATCCTTCATCATCTAAAACACCAACAGAAATTAGGTGTAGACGAACATCAGGAGCATGTTTCACATTGTTCAAAACTAGTTTAGTTTCAACACTAGTTTCCAAACAAATTGTACCAATACCAACCACCCTAGAAACAGTCTCATTACCCATACTCAAGGTTCCAAAATCACCAGGAGTGTAGGAAGAGAAAAATTCCTTCCTTGATGTCACATGAGATGCGGCACCAGTGTCCACAACCCAGCTTGACTCATCACAAGCAATATTTATCATGTTTGCATCAAGAACGGTAACAAGATCTTCGGTGGTGACGGTGGCTAAGCAATTTTCATTGCCATCTTTTTTAGTTTCCTCTTTGCTTTTGTTCTCCCTCTTCAACTTCCTGCAGAGCTTCTTTGTGTGCCCTTTCATGCCACAATGATAGCACTCAATATCCTTAAGTCTGCCTTTGGATTTGCTCCTATTTTGTTCTCTATTCTGAGAACCACGAGTTTTATTTCTCCCCCTGGGGCCAGTTATCAGGACATCCGACGAAGAGGAACCTTGAGTTTTTCTTCTCATCTCTTCGTTCAAGACACTACTCTTGGCGGAATCCATAGAGATCACACCATCCAGAGCAGAATTTGACAATAACGTTCTAAATGTTTCCCAAGAATCTAGTAGGGAACCAAGTAGAAGCAAGCCTTGAATTTCTTCATCAAATTTGATGCCCATAGCAGATAATTGGTTCATAATCCCCTGAAAATTATTCAGATGGTCTGTCATCGGAGAACCATCATAATACTTCAAACTCAACATCTGCTTTATTAAGAACATTTTGTTGTTGCCAGTCTTTCGAGCATACAAACTTTCAAGATGCTCCCAAAGGGTTCGAGCATGTGTTTCCCCAGAGATATGGTTCAACACATTATCGTCGACCCGTTGCCTAATGAATCCACAAACCTGTCTATGCAACAGATTCCACTCTTCATCTGTTATATTATCAGGCTTTACAGTGGTAAATACTAGTTTATAAAAGTTCTTGACATAAAGCAGATCTTCCATTTTTCCCTTCCAAATGGCATAATTAACACCATTCAAAGTAACAATTCTACTTGTGTTGGCTTCCATTGTTTTCCCCAAAAAAATATAGTTATCGCAAATCAAAGTAAAGCTTTTCTGATGTGGAAGTTCAGACTGTGCTGCAACCACAGAGCATACTCAGATAAAACCTTGGATTTGATACCATTTTGTTGGGAAAACGCGGACAAACACAAAAGTATATATGGTAAAAGTAATGGAAATAAAATGGGAAAATAATGACACCAAGAATTTTACGTGGAAACCCTTCTGAATAAGGGAAAAAACCACGGGCCAAGAGGAGCAATTGATATTACTATAGTAAGGAATTTTACACTGTGTAGTCACGAATACAATACTCAAAGTGACTACTACACACTCAAAAGGAACAACACTCTTTTGGTTTCCGTCTTACTAAAATATCGCTCACACTCTATTTTTCTTCACAGACTATTTTCTTGTATAGTCTATGGAATACCTCACTTTGCTCTCAAAATGGTTTTTCTCTCTAACTTGGTGTGTTCTACAAATGAGCAAGAATGCTCTATTTATAGAAGGATAAAACCATGCATATGTCACTAATGACATATGTAAACATAGCAAAGTCAAGAATGGTTGCAAATCTTACCAATTTGCCAACTACCAAATCTTTTCTTTTCAACTCCAATCACTATTCCTTTTTAACAATTGTTTGTACCAATTGAATAGCTAAAGTTGACTAAAACAATGGGATGGATTCAACAGTTTTGTGAGGCTATTGTTAGCATTGATGGTTCCAATAAGAAAGCTGCAAGAAAGGTCGAGGCTTATGACATGACCCGTCAATCCATTGCAAGTGACACCATCCCATTCACAACAATCTCCTGTAACATTCCAAGACAAAGTCTTGCTTCGGGCCTTGTTTTCACAGTCGTAAGCATTTGGATGAACGGTAAGTCCTTGCTTAAATTGAAGCAAATAAAAAGCTTCATTGCGAGGACAGAGATGTTTCCCAGCATATGCAAGCTGAGATTGTTGGACAAAAAGTGAATAGAAGCAGAAAGCTATTAGCAACTGTTGGTACTCCATTGCATATATCTAACTAGCTACAAACTGCTACTTATAGTATCAGGGCTCGTTCCCAGAACTAGTATTTATGAATAATGCATTATTGACTTGGTACACGCACCCAAGTCAATATATGACAATTCCTTAGCCTAATTCACACATCATGTAGACTTGAAATCGAAAACGTTTACATATTCTTCTAGATACTGTTGCCAATTTTGTTATGAAAATCAGAAATTACTGGTTGTAATAAATCATTCAGAAACACGAAGTAACTGAGATTTTTAGAACCAGTAAGTAAGATGAACAGAAAGTTTATTTGTAAAAAAATAATTGAATCTGTAAAAACTTACCAAAATCTGGAATACTCTTGAATAATTTAGGAAGAAAATCAAGTCCACTGAATTCACAGTGTCACCTTAAGGAAATTATTCCCCTCTAGTATTCGACGTTTGATTTGGAATATAATCTTCCAGGGTAAAATGATCTTAATTAGTAGAGTTTCAATCAACAGCAGGAAAGTACACGAAGAAATATGTGTTTTTAAGAAGAAGAAAGATCAGAAAATTCGTAGGGAAATATTCTAAAGACTGAATGGTATTTATAGGCAAGAAGAATATATTCTGAAAGGTTGCAACCCTTTCAGAATTGACACGACCATTAATGAAAGGTTAATGAAAGGTTGCAAACTTTCAAATGGTATTAACTGTTCCTGAAAGTTGCAACCTTTCAGAAATAATTAAAATAAATTTATCCAAAAAAGAGCGACGACGATGGCGCGAGGAGGGTCCCTCTTTCCAACCCTTTTAACAATAAATAGGAGTGTTTATTTATTTAAACTCTCCTATTTTCATTTCCATTATCGATGAGGGACTATTGCCTTTTTCATTAAAGCATTAGAGGACTTTTCAAGTTCCCAACCTTTCAAGTTCTAAACTTTTCAAATTCCTCTCCTTCCCTCTATTTCCCATCAATTCTTGCTACATACCCAACAGATACCTATGACTCATGCAATATATATTTCACCGCACTTACGATTGAACCCTATCAACCATGTCTTCTTCTTGCACGGCTCATTAAGTGGAGAGACTTGTGCATAATATTCAAATGTCATAATTAGTTCACGATAAGAGATCATTATTATTCTATGTTAATGGTTTTGGAACAATTTTCCATTGCAAAAAGTCTACACCTTTATATTTGTAAAATGAAAAGGCATAGCCACTAATTAACAACCATACAAGAAGCTTCTTCCAATGAAATTACATAGTAACAGCAAAGAATAGGGTCAAGAACTAGATAAACTAATTATTCATAATATCCATATTTTCGATATATATACACTGTATTGTTAAGAACATTTCAAAAAGTGTTATTTCAAAAATTTTAAGTGCTATACTTTTTTAATCGGAGAAGGGTCTAAAATATCATATAGTATCATAATTAGTATAAAAATGCCCCTCGTTAATCTTTTGGCCTCAAAATACCCTTGGGGTTAACCTTTAGGGACATATTATTCCATTTTAACTGACCAACTATTTAATCCATATATTTAATTATTTAATTTAGTACGTGGCATGTCATAATTGGTTGGAAATTTAATTAATAAAAATCTAATTTGTTTGACCCAAAGCACCCTATCCACCTGACCCATTCTTCCAAAACACTCAACCCATCCAAATAGAACACCCATTACCCAATTCTTTAAAGAAAGCCCTAAACACGCCAAGGGTATTTTGAGGCCTAAAGGTTAACGAGGGGCATTTTTTGTACCAATTTCGATACTATAAGGATATTTTAGACCCTTCTCCATTTTCTAGTTTTCGTGTTTGTTGCACAAAAAATATGAGTCATAGAGAGAATTAAGAAAATCTTCCATGGAAAAAGTTGGTCAGAAGTAACGAAATTTTCTAAATTTCAGAAAGTTATAAAGAACAACACAAGATGTTAAAGAAGAGACCAAAAGCCTCTAATGTTACCAATCTGTGTTATGAAAATCAGAAATTATTGGTTGTGATAAATCAGTCAGAAACACGAAGTAACTGAGATTTTTAGAACCAGTAAATAAGATGAACAGAAATTTATTTGTAAAAAAAAATAATAATTGAATCTGTAAAACTAACAAGAATATGGAATACTCTTTTTTGAATTCACAGTGTGCCTTTAAGGAAATTATTCCCCTCTAGTATCCGAGGTTTGATTTGGAATATAACCTCCCAGGGTAAAATGATCTTAATCAGTAGAATATAGATACCAAAAACTCTACTGTCAGCGAATCAATCCACAACAGGAAAGTACACGAAGAAATATGTATTTTTAAGAAGAAGGAAGATCAGAAAATTCGTAGGTTAATATTCTGAAGACTGAATGGTATTTATAGGCAAGAAGAATATATTCTGAAAGGTTGCAACCCTTTCAGAATTAACACGACCATTAATGAAAGGTTGCAAACTTTCAAATGGTATTGACTGTTCCTGAAAGTTGCAACCTTTCAGAACAGTCATGGCGGGAATTTTTAAATATAACGGAATTTAAAACGGGTCACGCGCGCGGATCCGAGTCCGGTCGGGTTAACTATAAAGTTGAAAACATTTCGGTTAAATTTTGTTATCAACTAAATAATTGAAAATAATTTTTGGCCATTAAATTAATTAAATAAATAATTAAAATAAATTTGCCCAAAAAATTATCTCTCGATCATTTGCCAAAGCCAAAGCCAAAGCCAAAGCGAGCGGGTCCCTCTTTCCAACCCTTTTAACAATTAATAGGAGTGTTTATTTATTTAAACTCTCCTATTTTTATTTTCATTACCGATGAGGGACTATTGCCTTTTTTCAATAAAAGATTAGAGGACTTTTCAAGTTTCCAACCTTTCAAGTTCTGAACTTTTCAAATTCCTCTCCTTCCCTCTATTTCCCATCAATTCTTGCTACATACCCAACATCTAACAACAACACTCCCATGTAAATTGGAACATCATGCTTATACCCGAACAAAATTAACTAAACTCAAATGGAGGACATTCCGTTCCTTTCTTATGAACCCCTGCGAATCACATTTTTATTATAATATGTCGTATCATGTATATGTCAAACATATCCCTCAAATTGTTAACATCGTAAAAGTTTTTCTCATTGTCTCAGAACAGTCATTACTATTTCTTAGGTATCATGTCACCGGACCAACCTTAATTGAAATTGAACAATAGTTATCATCATAATTATAATATGCAGTTACAAAAAATGAATGCAATGATCAACCAAGCATTAAATTCGATCCATAGGCTTACTTTACCTATTTGGAACTGTATGTAACTTTGCAATTAACCATATGAGGATTTATATGTTGCATTAAACTAGTAGATAATAGTGGATTCGTATTGCCCAACTAACAATACAATATAATATAATACAATATATTATGAGACAACCATCCAAACAGAGTACATATAGGTTACTAAGTCACAAGCTTATTTATTATTAGTCACAAAACTATAGAAATCAAATGTAACAGATGCACCCATTGCTAATGAATTTGTCCAATATAATTCTCCAGCAAACTCTGCACACACAAATTGAGTTTTTTGATATTAAGGAAAAAATAACAAAGTAATTCAATAAACAGCTATAACAGAAAGTTTTGTTTTGATGCATATATATATACCTGGTTTATTTGCTAGTTCATTCTTAGACCGCGTCTTTGACGTCTCTTCTTTTGACTTTTTCGCTTCTTAGCAGCAATTTGTTGAGCAATATCTTCAGCAAACTTCACATACCATTTTGGTTTTTCCAGTAGAAACATGAGGCCTCCTATCAACAATCCAAATATCATACCACAACCATAACCTATTACAACTGCTTCCCAAGTGAACCCGCTCATAAAAAATGAATCATCATCATCATCACTATCATCGTGTTCAAGTGGTGACTCATTATTGTTTCCACACTCCTTTGACAGTGGAAATCCACATAAATCAGGATTTCCACAATACGAATCATTTGGAAATGTATTGAACTGTTTCCCAATAGGAATGCGCCCAGCCAGATGATTGTAGGAAAGGTTTAAGACCTCAAGAAATGTCAAACTCGACAATTGACCTGGAATTTCTCCTATGAGTCCGTTCCATGAGAGATCTAATGCTTCGAGCTGCTGCAACTTTGTAAATTCTGCAGGAATATGACCATGGAAGCTGTTGTGAGACAGGTTGAGTAACACAAGTGAGCTCAGATTTCCAATGGAAATTGGAATATCTCCTTCAAACCTGTTGCTTGAAAAATCAACACTCGTCATAATTGACGTGATTCTCATATCAAACTCATTGCCTTTTATCACTAAACTAACATGGTAAAAGTAATCTCTCCGAGTCCCATTCCAAGATCGACTGAATCCTGCTTTTCCTTCATCCGTATCCATCATACCTCTAAAACTTTTGAAAAGATTAGATGACAAAGTTCCAGTGAACCCATTGAAGGAAAGGTCAAAGATTCGTAACTCAGGAAATGGAAATTCAGACACCAAATCACCAATCGGACCGTGAAAGAGATTTGATTTCAGAATCAGAACTTGTAGGTTTGGAAGTTTCTCCAGCCATATGGGGAACGTATCATTGAACTTGTTGTTCCCCAAATCAAGAGCTACCAAGCTCGTACAGTCAACCAAGGATCGCGGGACTTGTCCCCTCAATTGATTGCCATATAAACCAAGATACTGTAACCCTGTAGGTAAGAATGTTGGTATCTCTCCATGAAAATTGTTCATCCGCAAGTCTAAAATAGAAATGACACTATTGGAGCTACCCAAACAGTCTGGAATTGAACCATTGAAATTGTTCTGAGCCAAAATGAGGAATCCAAGGTTAATCAAGTCACAAATGGATTGATGCAGAGGCCCTTGAAGAAAATTGTTCTCCAAATTAAGGTTGGACAAGTACTCTGAGTGCCATACTTGTTTTTCAAAGCCTGTGAGGAAGTTATGAGAGAGATCCAGGCTATCTATGCTCATGAATAACATCCAATAAGGTATTTCTCCATGCAGATTGTTGTACGAAATATCAATAAATGGTACCGAGGAACTCATGTTGAGCTCATTTGGCAATTCCCCAGTAAATTTATTTGCTTGAACACTTAAAGAGATCAAGGATGGTAATTGGAATAACCAAGGGGGTGTTGCACCAGAGAAATAATTGAAGGACAGATCAAGATTAAACAGGTTTTGAAATCCGCTTATATTAGAGGGAAGTGGACCAGTTAGTGAATTGTTTTGCAGCTCTAAGCCATCAAGGTGTGTCAAGGTTGCAATTGAATAAGGGAATGGGCCAACAAAATTGTTACTGTGAAAATCTAAACTATACAGCTCTGAAAAGTTGGCAAAGATGTCTGGAATCGAGCCTTCAAAATTATTGGAAGAGAGAGATAAGGAGTCAAGTTTATTCAGCTTTCTGATACTTGAGGGAACATTTCCAGTGAAGCTGTTATCTGAAAGTATCAACTCTCTAATTGCAGTGAGGTTGCCAATGGATTCTGGAATCGAGCCTTGAAAATGGTTGGAAGAGATATTTATATTAACGAGTTTGTTTAATTTTGAGATAGTTGAGAGAACATTACCAGTGAAGTTGTTACCTGAAAGTATCAACTCTCTGATTGCAGTGAGGTTGCCAAAGGATTCTGGAATCGAGCCAGATAAATGGCAATTAAAGAGGTTCAAACGCCAAAGAGAATGGAGAAAACCAATAGAATCAGGTACCTTGCCAAAAATACCAGTACTAGAAAAGTCCAACTCTAAAACACTTTTACTGAAATTCCAATAGAAATTTGGCAAAGTGCCTGTTAATAAAGGATTATTTCGGAATCTCAGGACCTGCAAGTTTGGTAGATGAAAAAGCTGAGAATCAGTTATGTTCCCAAACATGTTGGTGCCTTGAAGACTTAACTTCCTAAGGGAAGAAGGGAAGTTCTTAGGTAACTCAAATGATGCATACACATAGTCAAACAACAGTACCTCTAAGTTGGTTAAGTTGTGCAGCAAACTTGTGAAGGTTGTTCGGCCAACTTGTATGTAACTTCCGGAGAGATCAAGTGAAATCAACTTAGACAACTTGCATAACCCTGGTGGAATCATCTTCCTTTCGTCAAAAATTCCAGAATCCGAAAGATTGAGATGCGTCAAGCTACTGAGTTCACTAATACTATTTCCAAGTGGAAAGTCATTGAACACATTGAGGGCAAGGTTGAGTCTTTGGAGATGACCAAGTTTTGTGAGGCTATTGTTAGCATTGATGGTTCCAATAAGAAAGCTGCAAGAAAGGTCGAGGCCTATGACATGACCCGTCAATCCATTGCAAGTAACACCACCCCATTCACAACAATCTCTTGTAGCATTCCAAGACAAAGTCTTGGCTTCGGCCTCACTGTCACAGCCATAGTAATAAGCATTTTTATCAACAGTGAGGCCTTGTTTAAGTTGAAGCAAATAAAAAGCTTCATCGCGAGTACAGAGATGTTTCCTAGCATATGTAAGCTGAGATTGATGGACAAAAAGTGAATAGAAGCAGAAAGCTATTAGCAACTGTTGGTACTCCATTGCATATATCGATCTAACTAGCTACGAACTACTACTTATAGTAGCATGGGTGAAACTTGTAACCCACGCACGTTCCCAAAACTAGTACACGCACCCAAGTCAACATGACTATACCAATAAACTTCAAAACTTCAAATGTCATAATTAATTCACGATAAGGGATATCATTATTATTTTTCAAAGATAATGGTTTTGGAACAATTTTCCACTTCATAAAGTCTACAATTCTATGTTTCTAAAATGAAAATTGAGATATACCAACAACCATAGAAGAAGCTTCTTCCAATAGGTGAAACTAGGTTCTTATTATTTGCCTCATGCCTAAGTATTTTATACTATCGATCTATTTAACATAATCGACTATAATAAGTAAAAAAAAATTATTTTGCAGGACACTGTATCATATTTATATTTACTGGGAAATTTATTTATAACTATATATCAACATAATTTAATTTTGTAAATAAAATAAACAAACACCTTGACCTTATCACACGCACCCTTAAACCAAATTATAAGTTTGTTTCAATTATGGCGATTCACGCGCACTAATAATACATGAGTTTAACAATTCACGTGAATACAACAACTTCTGCTGAAATTCGCACGACTTGAAATAGAAAGTACATATATATAGATGACTTCCTTCGAATACACAATTAAAAGAACAAAATTGAGAATTCAGATCTTTGTGATCATTTCAGTTATAACTTCTACACTGTCGATTATAATTTGCTTCGATAAGAGACTCGATGTAACGGGGGTGTAATTTCTTGCACCATCAAACAAAAAAGAAGAAATTTACAACTGATTACAGTTGATACAGTAATTCCGCAAAAGAAAAGGGGAGCGTCCTTACTCTTTCATCGAACATCGCTATGCTATGGAATTGTTACCACCACAAAACCCTTTAGGAAGGATTTAACAGTTGAACATGTTCTGTTATTGCATCAGGACATGACTGAGCTTGAAGAAGCTCCAAACGAGCAGAATGTGGCGTAAACTGCAATATGTAGTCTTCATCTGAAATCACAATATCGTTCACAAATAAACAAACTAAGCATCAGAGATCTGAAAAGCATTTCAAATGACGAGACACTAGAGAAGTTATACTCGTGTGCTTACTTTCTTTTACTGTCCCGTAGAGCCAGCACAAGACTTCATCTGCAAATGCTAAGCATACTCCACCCTACCACACCAACAGCCAGAAGACGTGAGACGGGAGAAACTGGAGCTTGATTACCAGGCGTTTATGCATGTCGAAACAGAGAGATTACTTACCTGCCAGTAATTTTTCATTTTTACTCTGTGTGTAATATCTTTAGTTCTCAATCTTTCTGTGCGGACAAGACGACCGGCATCATCCCTACACAATTACAGATTCATAAGGTTAACCTTGTGTCACTTGTCAAAAAATAACTGAAGAAATTTAACTTATGTTGTAACCAGTCGCTGTAAGAACACACTAGCAATAAAAGAACATGAAGAAGATTATTGAGCATTCCTTTTATTAAATAACTAAAAAAATTCATCACGAACAATCCCATTTTTTTGTTGAGAAAGGCAACATTCTCATTATTGTTAAAAATTAATGTAGAGACGAAAGAGAAGAAACTTGTGACACTATGTTGCATAACAAAACAACAGCCGACCTAGTGTAATCCCACAAGTGGAGTCCGGGAAGGGTATAACAGATAAAAGAAAAGGAGCAAGATCTGTTACTCAAGCCTTAAAAAAGGAAAAGGGAAAGGAAAAGCAAAGACAGAAGATCACAGCACGTAAATTTACCTAAAACCAACAACAATATAAGGTACACCCGCAAGAAATGACTGGATCTGCAATAAAGAGAATATACATAAGCAAAGTAAATAGACAGCTAAAAAGCTTCAAACAAACGACAATCTACAAACAGTTTAAGTAAAGTTGAAAGGAAAAATAAAAATATTAAGATATACTAGGTCTAGGCCGCATGTTGCAGGACTCAAACCTACGACCTAAGTCACAAGTCCCTCAACCTTCGCCACTTGTACTAAGCCCTGAGGGCTGAAATATATGGGCACATTGTCTTCTGCTAAATGAAGTATAATCTTTAAAACTATCACATTGATTCCTTTGCTATATTTAACAGTGCTCTGTGAATTTACTAGATTCTGGATAAGTGATTGCATGAATCAAGTTAAATCAATAATCAAGTTTGAATTGATCAAAGATAAAAACAATTTAAGTTTCTGACTTTTCTGAACTCGAGAGAAAAATCAGTACTCTTGCGGTCCCATTTTAACTATTATTTTGGCTAAAGAAGATCATCCTAGAATTCAAGACTGAAGTAGAAATTGTTTCCACTCCACCTTAAATGTTAAAAGTACTCCCTGTGTCCCACTGTTTGTCTAGACACAAAGTTCAAGAAAGAAAACTTTTAATATTTGTGGTGTAAAACAAACCTCTAGATGCGTGTCAATAAATCATTTAAGTTGTCCTACTCATAGAAAGGTGGCATACTTCTTGGGACAGACTAAGACAAAAAGTGTGCCAGATAAATTTAGTTCTATTTAATACTGCTCAGTACTCAAAAGGGATATAATAAATAGGGGTAACTTAATAAAGTATATCTTGTATTTATTAATTTCTTGATGGCAGTAAAAAGAGATAAATCTGATAGTTAAAACGGGGCTGTGGGAGTATTTCTTAGCATCCACAATGAAACAGGATAAGATGGAAACCCATTACATGATGGCAGAAAGCAAAGCTTCACTAAATTTCCTTGTCTAGATAGAACTTCCCTAATTCATGCATATAAACTTAAATTTGGAGATGTGAACAACTCTAAGGAGGTCTGCATTTATCATATTTATCAATAGTTCCACCTTCTAGCACAAACTTAACGTTTCTGTTTCTTCTTTTTTTTTTTTTACTTAGGAAAAATAACTCATACTGCTGACGTACTATTTCACAAGGACTGAAACCTTAACTCCTCAGTCCATCCAAAAAAGAACACGTCTAATATAATACTTATATTCCTATACACCTCCCCCCTCTTTCTTCCCTTTTCAATTATTTATTTGCCTCCTATCTCTTCTTTTTTCTTTTGGGTGCATATTTGTCTCCTATCTCACACATCTCTTAACGTAATTAAGTTTTCACTTGGAATAGCTTGCAACATAGAAAAACTTATCCTTGTGTGAATGTGTAATTGATTTGCCATTTAAAGCACACATAAATACGAATACGTATAAGATGCATGAAAGAATCTGCTAAAGAGTATGAAAGATGTGTTTCCATTGTCAATACCCAAAACTTGAGCAATTTCTCCCTCTCGTATTTTTCCTCGGTATGATATTCCAGCTGTAAATAACAGAAATAAGGTATAAAGTTAAAAATCAGAAAAGAATGAAGAGGCAAAGAGATCCCAACAGGAAGGCATACCTCGCGACTAGTCTTTAATTCCACATAAAACCTCCTCCCATCATCAGTTGAATCACAGCAGTCCATTTCAGCCCCCATTAAAACACGATGTGCTCCTAATTTTGTCTTAACTACAGAACAAAACTCAACATTGGCATCAACATGATGTATCCCTTCTCCATCAGATCGCCTAGGATCTTCTGTTGCAAGGCTCTCGAAACAATATCCCCAGTAACACCTTGATTAAAGGAGCAATAAAAGAAGCCTTATTCAAACATGAAAAACATATTTCGTCAATGCTTCTACTACATAATAACAGATACTTTCTAAACAAACTTTCTTATAAGCAAAAAAAGTACTTTTTCTGAAAAAGCAGATTACATTTTCATGTTGTCAAATTTTAAGTTGAATGGCTATTTTGATCATTATATAGTTTGTGACCAACTAGAATTATTTGATATCTTTTCAGTTCCACATATACTAAATTCTTTCAACAAATTAAAAGAGAAGAATTTATTCCAACAGACTCTTTGTCATAAACAGTATAAAATGGATTATAAATTATTCATAGTACTGAATTCACCGAAGAACTTTGTAATTAGCAATTTATGTCAGCCAAATATTAATTAAAACAGAGGCAAGGGATCCCAACATCATAGTTAAGCCAGCAAAAAGGAAAATAAAATGGGAAGATGGAGAAAAGGAGAGAAATTCTATCTGAACTCCATCTTTAATCAGGAATATAGAAATCAGTAGCGCTTTAGTTTAGTGAACCTTAAAGTTATTTTGGCTGGAGAGTTATTATAGGACCTAAACTCAGCCAACTAAAAATTATAAACCTTCTGAGACGGATCACATTATCAACAAAAAGTATGCACAGTTTCTCTAAAAAGCAAGAATTCAGGAAACATTCAAGAACCTTCTCCGGTCCAGCACACTCTGTGGCCGTTCTGGCAGTTTATGTACGTCAAGATACACAACCCCCTTTCTTTTGTGCACTCCCATTTCCCAAGGTTCATTCCTGAGATAAGCAGTAGCCATTATCTGCAAACAAAAAGGACACCAAGACGAGTGTTCACAGACTAAAGCATGATGTCAACTGAAAACTATAACTAGTTCTTGCCATCAAAGGCACCAAATGACCAGGTATATAAGTGAGTATTAATAATAATTTGTGCCAGTTAAAAAAACAGTTATTGCTGAAAAAATGAACTATTAATATATTGCAGCTTAATGATCTTCTCCATAATATCGAAGCATCAGTCAGAGGAGATTCAAAGTACCTTATTGAGGTTGTTGCGGTAAGTCTGACACAAGGAAAAGGAAAAAAGCAAACAACGTTAAATCAATTGCCAAACACATGGAATTCTGATAACGAATTAAAAAAACAGAACTTTCTTACCACGAAATGCATTCTATCAAGTGGAATATTTTTATTCCTGATACTGGCCAATAAGTCGCCAAAACCTTGAGAACCCAAATCTTCCAAAGAGACATATCTGTCAGATTTTACACATGTGCAGGTAGAAAACAGAAGAACTCTGAGCCTAACCATCAAGCATCTAAAAGTTTCATATTCTCATATGTCATCCCTCTAGCATATACCTTTCTTCTCGGTAAAAGTGTCAAAACCTTGATTCAGGTCTGCCCCAACATCTTCAGTAATTAGACGCTTGAATAGCCTCTGATAATACAAAGGGAATGTGCTATTATGATTGGTCATTCTGGGGTTTGTATATTGAGATGTCATAGGAAAAAAAAAAAAAAAAACAATGCTTACCAAGCTGCGATCATCAAAGTAGACATCTCCACCTTCAACTCGACTGAAGCACGCAAGTTCACATGGCTATTTATCCCATAAATTAATTATAATAAATTAGAAGAAAAACCAGTCTTACATGCAATGGGTGTTAAAATGTCGAGGGACCAAGAAGGTCAGAATTTTTAAAGGATATGTAAGAGGGAAGGGGATCATACAACACCACAATCCATTCCTCCTCCAATCAGGAGCAGTCCACTCCAGTTCATACATGTCATGACTAACAAGCAAAGTTTTTGCGGGAGAATGTAGTGTTTTATAGGATATGGTAAGGGATGAGTTGATCCCTTCAGCAGAGAATTATTAAAATTATTAAAAAATATATTTTAGGAAAAAAAACAGTACATAGAGAATGAATGAACCTCTAGAACTAGAATAACTTAATTTGTTTAAATTACAAACTACTTAGCAGCAGTATGGAGTCCAAATGGAGCAGGAATAGATATGGTAGACCCACATAGCTGACCCCAACTAATTTGAGACTCAGGTGAAATTGTTGTTGTTTATACAGAATCGATGAACCCACTTGACACGATGGTTAAACCCCAGTACACCAACAAAAGCTTAATTTAAAGTTAAAGTAGTGCATTCGATCAGCCCAGGTAGCTTTAAATACAGCTTGGCAGAAGTCCATGTGCTTAGCTTGGGTAGTTTGGCAACAAAAAGGAGAAAACCAGGGAAAGAATCTACCTCTTGAAAAGCTATACATTTTCTTGCTAATGTTTCTTCACTCTTTGCAAACTTCAATTCAGACACAAAGCGTTCATCACGATGGCCATTGAAAAACTTGGAACCATAACCATAGTTCTGCCTTGGGGGATAAGGTCCCGGTCGCGGAAGGATGCCGGCTCCTCTATCATTTTGCCAGCGACCCCGGCCAAATCCTCCTCTTGGTTGGTGGTTATTGTTACGTATAGGGGGTAAAACTGCAAAAGAGAATGAGAAAGAAGAGCTTAAACAACAATCAGTCGATCGATTTCTTTTCTGTAGAAAAAAGTTCCTAGGGATATGGAGCCATAGGCTTTTCCTTTGAAGCTTCTCAAAAGCTAAATCACTGTTTCTCATAACACAATTAAGATCAGCATTCTTCTTTCACAGTTCCAAACCAATCACTAAATATTCAATTGTTCTTAGCTTACACAACACTGTGCCAATATAGGCACATGAGTATTAACTTATGTAGATTATATATGGACATTGAATAGATTTTTCACGAAGCAGCTAAGTCAAAACCATCAAGACGCTATTTAAATTCATGTACAATTCTACTTTAGATCTCTCATAAAACAGCAAGCATGACCCGTGTTGGCACTTTGGGTAACTTATGGTTTTGAACGGCAAGAAAAATTTCTGCTTAGAATCATGAATATCCACAACTCTTTGATAGCTTTTCACTATGCCAATTCTCTTAAACAGCAGATTGAGTTCTCTGTGAGATTTCAAACTGACAATGAACGGCACATCACCAAATCCAGAAAAAACTCACTAGATGATACCTATCACTATAGCAATAAGCATTAACAAGCTACTTCAGTACCACATATCAATCAGAAGCACAACAACAAAAGTTGCTAGGCAGCAACAATAGACTACATTCCATCGGAATCTATTTTGTTTCACAAATAGAATTATGCAATAAGAACAATCAGTTTCATCAAAAAAATCTAAATTATTCCAAATGTAAATGAATCAGCTTATGGCTTCTCTCTTCTACAGCAGAAATTCATGGATTGAAAAACATGAGCTGATAAAAATCCCTAGTTCACTTTTCTGCTCTCCAATTAAGAACTGGAGGCTTAAGAATCTGTAAACATCCTTCCTCTCGTCTGTTTCTTTGTGAAAAAAGTTCAAAAAACAAAGAAAGAATTCATGTGTTATCCAGCATAACAACCAACCCATACAGAAACGCAAAATAGAAACAAAACAAACTCACTCCAACCACACTAGAAACCAGAAAAGAATTTTCGGGGAAGATAAAAAAAAACATTGTGTATTTACTCCAAAGTCGAATAAATCGAACTAACAGAAGCAAAATACTCAAAAGTTCCAAAATAAAACAATTAGAAACATCCAAATATCAACCAGAGCAAACAAAAGGCAAGCTTAAATGGCCAAAAATCAGCTGGAATTGTAGAAGCTAAGTGCTCAAATCAATCAAACAGAGCTAAAACCTGCAAAGTTCCAAAATTTAACCCTCAAAAAACATTTCAAATTACCCTCCTCTCTAAGACCAACCAAATCCCCAATCAAAAATATCCCAAAACAAGCTCAAAAGCTATCCTCTAAGTGGGGTAAGGTCTGCTTAACACTCTATCCTCTCCAAAACCCACTTATGGAATTACCTTGTAGTTGAGCTCAAAACCTAGAAATGAAGAGCTCAAATGACTGAAAAGTCTCAAACTTTAACCCTTCAAAACACTTCAGAAAAGAAAAACTCATCTATCAAACCAATTTAACATTGCAGCAAAATGTTAACAAAAGGGACAAAATAAACAAATTACCAGGAACTGGGAAACGACTCTTGGAAAGTGTTTTAGCATAATCTTCGTTATCAGACCCAAAAAGGTCCTTATAATCATCATCATCCTCTTCATTCTGATGATACCCACTACTATTATTGTTATTATAATCGTTATTACTATGAGAAATCACTTCCCCAGTATCATCCTCATCTGCTTCTCTTTCACTACCACTTCCACTTCCACTACCACTACTTCTACTCCTATTAGACGATGAAGAACGCGAAGAAGAACCCGATGAAGACGATGAAGATGCGGCGGCGCCGGCGGCGCCTGAAGAAGTAGATGATGATGACTGTGATGCTGAAGATGGTGATGATTGATTACTATCTTGCCGTTGCCTTTGTTCTTCTTCATCTTGGTGGTTTGAATAGTTTTCTTCTTCCTGTTGTTCGTCTTCATCATCTTCTTCTTCACCAAATAAACGTTTCAAGCGATTCGTCATCTTCGCCTCCATTGTAGAGGCGGTCGATTGGTGGTCTAACGGCGGAGTTGGTGGCTGTTTGGCTGTTTTCCGATTTCGATCTTTGCGTAACAAATTGAGATGTTTTTGGGGAGTTTTTGGTATTTATGGAATGTACAGGGGGTATACTGCAAATACTGAAAACTATGATCCATGGGCTTTGAAAAAACCTTCTCAAGTCCAATTATTTTGTTAAAGGCCCAATTAGACATTTATATAATGGGCCATTTTGGGCACTAATGACAATTCTGATTTTCCTTGCGTAAGTATTTGAGTATCTATGTCCACAAATTTTATACGATGATCGATAAATAAAGACGATATTCTTTTTTTAATAAGCACTTTGAGTATTGAAAATCCAATGAAGAGCATGAAGAAAGTGTAATGGTAATGAAAAAAATGTACCAAAATAACATAGATAATGTGGAATTGAGCACCAATGTAATAAATAAGTATGAAAATTTTAAGTAAAGGAGTCGATCACATACAAAATTGGGATTTTAATTTTATATTTTTTTGAATTTTATAATGATATTTTTAAATAATATAATTAAGTTGTAAATTTAATATTTTATAAATATATATTATATTATTCTCTTCGTCTACAATTGTTTGGCAGACATGCTAAAATTAGATGTCCAAGATTAATTGTCAATTTAAATAATCAAGAAATAATTAGTCATCTTTTTTTCCAAATTTGCCCCTAATGATAGTGTAGTTCAATTGAAAGTTACGTAGACTTTTAATATTCTTGGTATAGTTGAGTTATATTAGTCAAATTACACTTTATATTAAATTTTTCTTGAGGAGTGTGTATGACCTTAACATGACAAATAATTATGGACGGAGTGAGTATATTTGAGTAAAATCTAGCGAGTTCAACTGGTCCGGAGGTAAAGCCCCCGCCTATGTATTCGAATAGTCAGCATCCAAATTATAGTTAGGCCAAATACATATGCAGGTTCCTAAAGTCGTTCGGTTTTTTCTCCTCAGATACCTCGACTAACCCAGATTCCTATTGAATCATTGAACCCCCAATAATTTGATCCTTTTAAACATTTTTGGCTGATGTGGAGACAAATTTGAACAATTTTTTGATAATTGGGTGCGTGAGATGAACCTTCCCCACGTAAAAATTTCGACCAATATACTTCAATCCAATTACACGTCAGCGCCACATATTAAATCCTCAAATCGAAAAAATAAATGCATGTCCCATAACTCATGCATGGGTCATTTCACTCGATGAAATTTAAAACTTCAAGAATATTTCAGAGCACAAACTTTTATTAGTCGAACTTCAAAAACGATTCATGAATTTCAATATCTAAAAGACTTTTAAATTTTAATGCTCATGAGAGTACTGATCAATTCAATTCCCGCCATCCTAGGGAAGCTTTAATTATTTTAAAAAAAAATATACAAAAAGAAGTACATATCTGAAAAGTAAGACAACAAATAAATATCAGTTACATGTTTAAACAAAACATAATGACTTAAATTAAAAGTCTTGTACTAATATCAAGAAATACACTTAATATGTATAACAACTTTTTCATAATCTAATAATTTAAATTTTTTAAATTTTGAATCTGCGTCATTTTAATATAATTATGCATGTGTGGAATCAAATCACAATTTGTATGTGTATAAACAAGAACTGATAAATATACAATTGGATAACTGCATTGTCATTGGGCCGTTCTTTTCTTGAATTCAACTCTTAAATAGATTTTTCCTCTTCAATTTCTCTGGATTTTGCAATAGACTCCGCATTGACTCAAAATCTTATGTTGAATCCAACGAAAATTTCAACGATTACCTGCATTAGTGAAATCACGATTAGGAGGGAGAGAGTAAATTTGAAAGTCGAATTGGATGTGTATGAGTTATTTTAGGAGAAAATTAGGGAATGGAGAGAGGAGAGATAAAATTATGTTTGTATAAATAAGTATACAAAAATCGGGAAGGCTATTTTTGTTTCGGTATACAAAGTAGTGGTGTTTCCCATATTTAATACAAAATATATTAAACTATAGTTACGTACAGTAATTAAATGAAATTATACCCTCGTTAAATAATAAACTAGTAATAACTACCAACACACTTAATTTTCCCTATTAAATATATCTATGTATATCACACAAAAATATATTAAACTATGTGTTGGCTATGGCATTTGGATAAAATTTTAACTTCAATTTGAAATTTTGATTCCTATCACAAGTTCACCTTAAAGGTGTCGATTCTAAATTTGTGATTTCTATTTTTTTTTCTAATTTAAAATTTGGCACATATGTTTATATTTCATAAAAGTAATAATCGTATAAATTTAATTTCTGGAAAAAAAATGAAAGAAAAAAGACTCATTTTCGACATGAAAATGTTGTTTGTATCATATAAGAGGATTATATTAGAAATAGCTAATTTTTAACTATTATTCATTTATTGAGCGAGTCAAAATCTTTATAAAATTAGGTGTATTCGACTATTTGTAATAGCAAATAATTTATCGTAAATTCCAGCTTTATCAATGGAACAATTACATTCATTTCATCAAGCACTCTAGCATATGAAATCCTCTCCAACTTTTGAGGTACTTTATTTGGATGGTTGTTACGTATTATATTGTATGTATCGTATTGTATTATTTTAATGAATGTAATATTTGAATATATTATATAGTTTTCTGCCATTGTATAATGTCAAATATCAATAATTTTAAGAAAGCACTTACAAAAAAGTAGAATACATGATAAATCGTTATTTAAAATGACTTTTTGTTATTACCTAACAATAAACTTAACAATACAATATATACAACAAAATTTGGGTTTTGTCTATATGTATATTTTATGCTAGCTTCAAGCTTTGAGCTTATTCTTAGTTTCATTAAAGTGATTATATATCCTTCCACTTAATTAAGTAACTTGAATGTGCAATTAATTAGCTTCTAAATCTCTCTTAACGCATGCATAATTACTATGTCAAAATAATTTGGACATTATTTTCTTTGATTGTTTGTGGCATCCTTGCACAAGCAATGACGTACACAAAATTTATTTAAAGTGGTTTCACTATTTAAAGAATAAAAATGACTCAAGAGGAAAATTTGCGACAATCAAATAGAATAAAATAAAATAATTATTATGTATAAATAAAAATGGAACTTCAAGCACATAATAAAATAAAAAATAACAAAACAAAAATACTAACATAATGTGAAGATTCGAGATATCGAATGACAATGAACATGAGTTAATTTTATTTTTTTTTGAAGAAAGTCAAAGTCACAAATATATAACGGTCCTACTTTTTTTCATTTAAAGCTAAAATTTAAGAAGAGAAAAACACAATTTAAACCACTGTTGCTGCGAGAAATTTTGTACAAGCGATATCCTTTTAAATCCTTATATAATTTTGCTGCTTTCTTTTTAATATATATATATATATATATATATATATATATATATATATATATATATATATATATATATATATATATATATATATATATATATATAGTAAAATTTCCGATGAAGCGATGTTAGGTGACAATCCTTCCAGCAACATAGATCCGCCCCTTTGAACAAGAATTATATGGTTAACTATCTTTGTTGTATCGTTTCAATTTACCTAATGTGTCTAAAAAGACGATCTTTAAGAACGCATTTGAGAAAATATAATAAGGACTTTGTTTATCTAGATGATATAGAAAGAGCCAATAGAAATGGAATATTCATACCTTAAAATTCTATAGGAATTGGAGGTTCTAATATGGTTCAAAGTGTATTAAATATGAATAGCTAGCACACACCTCACATAGAGTAAAGAAAAAGATCGTAGAGATTTAATAATATGATGTTATTTGTGGTTTGCCTTTTTCATTTCCCTCACGTCCTGGTTTTATTCATTATATTCGGTAATTGTATAATCCAAATTATGAAGTATAATTAAAAGTGATCTTTTTAAATATAAAAAATAATATTGTTATTTTCTTCGTTGTTTATTTGTTTATTATGATGGTAGATTATCTATTACATCTGATATGGACCGTAGTTGTAATGGTAATGATTATTTTACAATTACTGTCCATTGGATTGGCCTTGAATGACACCTGCAAAAACGAATATTAGGATATAAATATATTGAAGAAATTAAAATCAATTCTTATATAGCAACAAAAATAAGCTCTATTTTATAATTTTATGAAATATGTAATAAATAATGACTGTCGCTTTAGATAATGCTTCTAATAATTTAAAAATAATTAATTATTTAAAATGTAGACTTTCTCTAATCGAAATTGATTCTTTTCATATTAAATGTACCGCACATATTTATAATTTGATAGTAAAAAATAATATTTCTCAATTTAAAATATTTTATGAAAAAAATTAGATTTGTATGTAGTTTAACAAGACCCAATTCTAATAACAAAGATCGATTTAAATACCAAATCTAATAAAATCGTCAAGTTAATCCGATCCTGTCCAATTGACAGCCTTACTAATAATAATGATAGCAGATACAAAGCTAGCAAGTCTAGATATTTTTCGTTTTGTTCTTTTAACCGTCAAAATGTAGGCACTTAGAATTAGATATTTTGCACAATGTGAACATCTTAATTTCTAAAAAAATATTTTAAAAAATATATTTTTGTTCATTTAATAGAGTTTAAGAATATTTTTTATTCTTTTTTCGTTTATCATTTTGATCGAATAATTATAATTTTGTAGAACTTTACGAGAAAAAATCATTTTTTGGTTTTCTTTTTTGTATTTACTCACGTTCATCTCCGTCAAGGTAAATAAAGAAACGAGGGCCAATAAATTAAATAATGATTAATTAAATTAAATGGATTACAACTTGATCAAGAGCTTTAGCGACATAAATTTAATTAAAATGTGTGAAATGAATAACAAAATTACATACCTTTGATTAATTTCTAGTGGATGTAGACAAATTAAAATTGTGAAAAAAGAATACAAAGGAAAAAGTGTAGAACACAAATAAAATACATAATTTGCTCACCCCGTTTCAAATAAAAAAAAAGCGTACAAAATTTCAAAAGTAAAATTTATACTTTTATTCGTGAACAATTTTACGAGAACATTGTGAAAGAAAAAAATGACGACTTTATTGCTCATGAAGTCTTGAGCAACCTTTGACGAACGTAACGTACCTCAAGTCGTAGATTAATTTCTAGTGGACGTAGACAAAATTGTGATAGAAATAGAGGGAAAAGGACAGAACACACAAACAAAATACATAATTTACCCACCCTGCTTCCGATCAAAAAGAGCGTACAAAATTTCAAAAGTAAAATTCATACTTAAATTCGTGAGCAATTTTATGAGAACATTGTGAAAGATTAAAAAGAACGTACAATATTTCAAAAGTAAAATTTATACTTTAATTCATGAACAATTTTACGAGAACATTGTGAAAGAGAAAAATGACGACTTTACTGCTCATGAAGTCTTGAGCAACCCTTGACTAACGTAATGTACCTCAAGTCATAAATTAATTTCTAGTGGATGTAGACAAAATTGTGAAAAAAAATAGTGGGAAAAGGAGAGAACACACAAACAAAATACATAATTTGCCCACCCTGCTTCCGATCAAAAAGAGCGTGAAAGACTTCGAAAGGACATTCACACTTTGATTCGTGAACAACTTCACGAGACCATTCTGAAAGAGGAAAATAATGTACGTCTATGTATTTATCTTAATCAACCCTTGACGAACGCAACAAAAGTTACTCGGTATTTGTGTCAGTTTCATCTGTGATAGTAAGTTGTGTCCTATGAATTGGTAGTAGGTAATTCTCATCATTGTTATCAAGTTGAGCACCGATATAAATTGTAAGGGCAGGAATTGTTTGTGAGGTCCATCCCCATGTGCCAAACTTTGAATAACTTTGTGTCAATTTCAAAGTTTGGTAGAGTTGGTAATCTATAAAGAAGAAAAACTTGTGTTGTGCCAATTTCAAAGTTTGGTAGAGTAGGTAAGCTATGAAGAAGAAAAAAATGTTTTTCTTCTATAGCACATTTGGAGGGTAGTGTATTTGTTCTCTATAAAAGGGAGGAGAATTCTTCATTCTAAGTACACCAAAAAAGAATTACAAAGGAGAGAAAGAAGAGTGAGGCATCATAGAGGAAAATAATCTGTGAGGAAAAATAGAGAGTGTGAGCTATATTGTAGTGAGGTGGAAAAATCAAAAGAGTGTTATTTCTTTTGAATGTGTAGTGGTCTTTGGAGTTTTACTCAGACATACAAGTGTAAAATCCTTACTATAGTGATATTCGTTGCTCCTCTCGGGTCGTGGTTTTTCCCTTATTTAGAAGGGTTTCCACGTAAAATCTTGGTGTCATTATTTCTCTTTTATTCTCGTTGATTAACCGCATTGTTGTGTTCCGCATTTGTTGCCTTTATTACCGCAAATATTATTTCTGTTACGGATTTATTCCCAATAATTGGTATCAGAGCACAGGTTCTGCTCAATTACAGAAATATTTTTTGCAGCTCATTGTACTATACTCAATAAAAAAAAATGTCTGGAGTAAAGTACGAGGTAGCAAAATTCAACGGTGATAGCGGTTTCTCAATGTGGCAGAGAAGGATGAAAGACTTGCTCATCCAACAGGGTTTGCATAAGGCACTAGGCGGCAAATCCAAAAAGCCCGAATCTATGAAACTTGAGGATTGGGAAGAATTGGATGAAAAGGCTGCTAGTGCAATCAGATTGCACTTAACAGATGATGTAGTTAATAACATCGTCGATGAAGAGAGTGCATGTGGCATTTGGACAAAATTAGAAAATCTATACATGTCCAAAACGCTGACAAATAAATTGTACCTAAAGAAACAGTTATATGCACTACATATGGATGAAGGTACAAATTTTTTGTCTCATTTAAATGTACTTAATGGACTAATCACGCAGCTAGCAAACCTCGGAGTAAAGATCGAGGATGAAGATAAAGCCATAGTGCTCCTAAACTCGTTGCCATCTTCCTACGATACTTTATCAACAACCATTTTACATGGTAAGGACTCTATTGAGTTGAAGGATGTCACATCAGCCCTTTTGCTTAATGAGAAGATGAGAAAAAGGCCTGAAAATCACGGACAGGCTCTCATCACGGAAAGTAGAGGCAGAAGTTACCAAAGGAGCTCAAGTAACTATGGTAGATCCGGAGCTCGTGGAAAGTCCAAGGTCCGATCAAAATCAAAGGCCAGAAATTGCTACAATTGCGATCAACCAGGACACTTCAAAAGAGATTGTCCAAATCTAAAAAGGGGCAAAGGGGAAAACAGCGGCCAGAAGAATGATGACAACATAGCTGCCATGGTGCAAAACAATGACGATGTTGTTCTCCTCATAAATGAGGAAGAAGAATGCATGCACTTGGCAGGTATAGAGTCAGAATGGGTGGTCGACACAGCAGCCTCTTATCATGCCACACCGGTAAGAGATCTTTTTTGCAGATATGTAGCCGGTGATTATGGCAATGTGAAAATGGGTAACACAAGTTACTCAAAGATTGCGGGGATCGGAGACATTTGCTTGAAAACAAATGTTGGATGCACATTAGTGTTGAAGAATGTGCGCCACGTACCTGATTTGCGGATGAACTTGATCTCGGGAATTGCTTTGGACCAAGATGGATATGAGAACTACTTTGCAAATAAAAAATGGAGACTCACCAAAGGGGCATTGGTGATTGCAAAAGGAGTTGCTCGTGGCACGTTATACAGGACAAATGCAGAAATATGCCAAGGTGAATTAAATGCGGCTCACGAAGAAAATTCTGCAGATTTATGGCATAAAAGAATGGGTCATATGAGCGAGAAAGGATTGCAAATTCTTTCCAAAAAGTCACTCATCTCTTTTCCCAAAGGTACAACGATAAAACCCTGTAACTACTGCTTATTTGGTAAACAACATAGAGTCTCATTTAAGACATCATCTGAAAGAAAGTCGAATATACTTGATTTGGTATATTCTGATGTTTGTGGTCCAATGGAGATAGAATCGATAGGAGGTAATAAATACTTTGTTACCTTTATTGATGACGCTTCTCGAAAATTGTGGGTTTATATCTTGAGAACCAAAGATCAGGTGTTTCAAGTATTTCAAAAGTTTCATGCTCTGATAGAAAGAGAGACAGGTCGAAAGCTAAAACGTCTCCGAACCGACAATGGAGGTGAGTACACTTCAAGAGAATTTGAAGAGTACTGTTCAAACCATGGAATCAGACATGAAAAGACAGTTCCTGGAACCCCACAACACAATGGTGTAGCTGAGAGAATGAATCGCACCATTGTTGAGAAGGTGAGAAGCATGCTCAGAATGGCTAAATTACCCAAGACATTCTGGGGTGAAGCAGTTCGGACAGCGTGTTATCTTATCAATCGTAGTCCATCAGTTCCGTTGGAGTTTGACATTCCGGAGAGAGTTTGGACCAACAAAGAGATGTCTTACTCGCACCTAAAGGTGTTCGGTTGCAAAGCTTTTGCACATGTACCGAAGGAGCAAAGAACCAAGCTAGATGATAAATCAGTTCCTTGCATATTCATCGGATATGGAGATGAAGAGTTCGGGTACAGACTATGGGATCTTGTGAAGAAGAAGGTCATCAGAAGTAGAGATGTAATCTTTCGAGAAAGTGAAGTTGGAACTGCTGATGATCTATCCGAGAAGGCCAAGAAAAAGAATGGTATAGTCCCTAATCTTGTTACCATTCCTTCTCCTTCTAACCATCCCATAAGTGCAGAAAAGTACGATTGATGAAGTTGCTGAGCATGAAGAGCAACCCGATGAGATTGTTGAGCAGGGGGAGCAACTTGGTGATAATACCGAGCAAATGGAGTACCCAGAAGAAGAAGAACAATCTCAACCTCTGAGGAGATCAGAAAGACAAAGGGTAGAATCAACCAAATACCCTTCCTCAGAGTATGTCCTTATCAATGATGAAGGTGAGCCAGAAAGTCTTAAGGAAGTATTGTCTCATCCAGAAAAGAGCCAATGGATGAAAGCCATGCACGAAGAGATGGGATCTCTACAGAAAAATGGCACATACCAGCTAGTTGAACTTCCAAAAGGAAAAAGACCACTTAAGTGCAAGTGGGTCTTTAAACTCAAGAAAGATGGAAATGGCAAGTTGGTGAGGTACAAAGCTCGATTGGTTGTAAAAGGCTTCGAACAAAAGAAAGGTATTGATTTTGATGAAATTTTTTCACCTGTTGTCAAAATGACTTCTATTCGAACTATTTTGAGCATAGCAGCTAGTCTAGATCTTGAAGTGGAGCAATTGGACGTGAAAACTGCATTTCTTCACGGAGATTTGGAAGAAGAGATTTATATGGAGCAACCAGAGGGATTTGAAGTATCTGGAAAGAAACACATGGTGTGCAAATTGAATAAGAGTCTTTATGGGTTGAAACAGGCCCCAAGGCAATGGTACAAAAAGTTTGACTCTTTCATGAAAAGTCAAACGTACACAAAGACCTATTCTGATCCATGTGTATACTTCAAAAGATTTTCTGACAACAATTTTATTATTTTGTTGTTATATGTGGATGACATGTTAATTGTAGGACAAGACAAAGAGCTGATTGCAAAGTTGAAGAAAGATTTGTCCAAGTCATTTGACATGAAAGACTTGGGCCCAGCACAACAAATTCTAGGGATGAAGATTGTTCGAGAACGAACAAAAAGAAAGTTGTGGCTATCTCAAGAGAAGTACATTGAACGTGTACTAGAAGGCTTCAACACGAAGAGTGCTAAACCTGTTAGCACGCCTCTTGCGAGTCATCTGAAGTTGAGCAAACAGATGTGTCCTACAACAAAAGAGGAGAAAGAGGGAATGGCTAAAATTCCTTATTCTTCAGCAGTGGGGAGTTTGATGTATGCGATGGTGTGTACCAGACCTGATATTGCTCATGCAGTTGGTGTTGTTAGCAAATTCCTTGAAAATCCTGGAAAAGAACACTGGGAGGCAGTTAAGTGGATACTCAGGTACCTAAGATGTACCACAAGAGATTGCTTGTGTTTTAAAGGATCTGATCCAATCTTGAAAGGCTATACTGATGCTGATATGGCAGGTGACCTCGATAATAGAAAATCCACTACTGGATACTTGTTTACATTTTCAGGGGGAGCTATATCATGGCAGTCAAAGTTGCAGAAGTGTGTCGCACTCTCTACAACTGAGGCAGAATATATTGCAGCTACTGAAGCTGGCAAAGAGATGGTATGGCTGAAACGATTTCTTCAAGAACTTGGATTGCATCAGAAGGAGTATGTCGTCTATTGTGACAGTCAGAGTGCAATAGACTTGAGCAAGAACACCATGTATCATGCAAGGACGAAGCATATCGACGTGAGATATCACTGGATTCGTGAAAAGATAGAGGACGGATCTATGCAGGTCATGAAGATCCCTACTACTGAAAACCCTTCAGATATGCTGACCAAGGTGGTATCAAAGGACAAGTTTGAGCTATGCAAAGAACTTGTCGGCATGTACTCAAGCTAGAAACCTGGAGCTACCTCCTTCAGGTGCATGGGTCTGGAGGGGGAGATTGTGAGGTCCATCCCCATGTGCCAAACTTTGAATAACTTTGTGTCAATTTCAAAGTTTGGTAGAGTTGGTAATCTATAAAGAAGAAAAACTTGTTTTGTGCCAATTTCAAAGTTTGGTAGAGTAGGTAAGCTATGAAGAAGAAAAAAATGTTTTTCTTCTATAGCACATTTGGAGGGTAGTGTATTTGTTCTCTATAAAAGGGAGGAGAATTCTTCATTCTAAGTACACCAAAAAAGAATTACAAAGGAGAGAAAGAAGAGTGAGGCATCACAGAGGAAAATAATCTGTGAGGAAAAATAGAGAGTGTGAGCTATATTGTAGTGAGGTGGAAAAATCAAAAGAGTGTTATTTCTTTTGAATGTGTAGTGGTCTTTGGAGTTTTACTCAGACATACAAGTGTAAAATCCTTACTATAGTGATATTCGTTGCTCCTCTCGGGTCGTGGTTTTTCCCTTATTTAGAAGGGTTTCCACGTAAAATCTTGGTGTCATTATTTCTCTTTTATTCTCGTTGATTAACCGCATTGTTGTGTTCCGCATTTGTTGCCTTTATTACCGCAAATATTATTTCTGTTACGGATTTATTCCCAACATTGTTGAGAGTATGTGAAGAGTCCATTCACATAAATTAGAAATCCAATTAGGGCAAGACATGAACAATAAAGAAAATAAAATAATAATGAACAAAATATACCAAAACAACACTTGTGGGAATAAAAGTGCGATTATACATAAGATTTTAAAGAACTTGGAAAAAGTTCCAAATTTTATTTCTATATTTATAGGACGATATGAATAATTAGTCATGTGGATTATTCTAATAGAAATGATGGAGAAAATAAAGGAAAGTGATATAAGTAAAAGAATTTTATTTATGAGTATGATGAAACTAAATAATATTGGATCAAAATCATAATATAATAATAAATGGAAAGGATCCCAATCAGAAGAAGTGGATTTGAAGATGTTAATTAGCATCAAAATAATATACCTCAAGTCGAAGATTAATCTCATGACCAGTTATCCCTATATTTCTCAACCAGCTACAGAGAGAGGGATCGTTTTTGATAGATTCTGAACAAATAATTCAAGAACTGTCGAAGAAATATATTCTGAGTTCAATCTATTAATCAAAATATTGTTGATTCCTTTATCTTTCTCTCTCTCTCTCTCTAACTCTATCTCTTTCTCTTTCTCTCTCTCTCTCTATCTCTATCTCTTTCTCTTTTTATCTCTCTCTCTATCTCTTTCTCTCTCTCTATATATATAATAAGAGGAAAAAAGAGGAGCTTAGGGTTAAATTTCATTATTTATAAAAGGGGAACTTTTTTAAAAAAAATTACGATACAGGGAATAAAAGAGGAGCTTGGATCAAATTTTAGAATTTACAGAGAGTGAAATTTATTATTTAAAATTACGAAAGAGAAAGAAAACACGATAATTAACTATGAGTGAAATTTATCATTTAAAATTACGAAAGAGAAAGAAAACACGATAATTAACTATGTAAAATATTCTAATAACATATTAAAATTTTAGCTCGAAATTTCACATGTGTTCACATAATTGGGACAAGAAATAACATATATTATTTAAAATTTACATAAAAAGTACTATAAATCATAAGAATTAATAATTCATAATATTTAAATCAAGACAAATGTATTAACATATACTGAGCTCGTACTTACACATAAAGTAACGGAAACTTCGAAGATTTAAAGATAGACGCGTAAAACAAGCCTGTTTGGCTCAGCTTAAAAGCTGGTCAAACTGACTTAAAAGCTGGTTTTTGACTTATTTAACTGTTTGGCAATACTCAAAATAGCTTATTTTAAGTTAAAAAAAAAAAACTTATTTTAAGCCAAAAGTTAAAAGATGGGGTAGGGGTGCTTTTTTCTTTTTAGCTTATAAGCTGTTTTAAGTTGACCACATTTTTATGTTTTTTCCCTTAATATTTTTATACAATCTCCAAATTACCCATATAACCCTAACATCTCTTTCTTCTAGTTTCCCCTTTTCACGTTTGACATAACAACTTCAGCACTTTTATCCAAACGCATAACTGCTTATTTTAAAAATAAGTTTCAGCACTTTCAAAAGTACTTTTTTAAAGCTGCTTTTATTAAGCCCATCCAAACGGGCCCGAAATCAACTTTTAGGTTGACTTAATAGGGGGAAAACCAGCCTGTTTCTTTCATCCCAACACCATATAGCTTGTATGACTAGGGTATGTTTTGGTATTTATTAGCTTTTGCCTCTTAAAATTTTTGTATGTTACGGTATTTTTTGATTCTATTTTCTATATTTCACTCTCTAAATATAGAGTTTTTTAAAAAAAATTCAGATAATTAACTCCAATTCAATTCTCTATTTTTTTACCTTTTAAAAAAATGATATTTTTTTTTCTTTCCTCAATATTATATTATGATTTGTATTTAAATTTTACTTTTCTATTTCAAATTATCACCCCATAATCTATGTAATTTTCATGTAATATAAAATTTTATTCTTATCAAGTCCTTCATTTAATAAAATATTATTTTATTCTAAATTTTTAAATAACATAATTGCAACAAGTAATATATATAACGTATATAAACGAACAATTCAAATAAAAAAGGAAATCGTTAATGAATGCAATTACATAATAATTATTGCATCATTGAAAAAGTTATTAAATTTTTACATATATATTCAATTTTCAAGACTATTACGTTTCTCTTATAAATGACCTATTATATTGATGCATTGCGGAGTTTAAAATGAGTTACTTTTTGTCCTTATCTTATTTATTAGTAGCTAAAACTTGTTTGAAAAAACAATCTCATTTGTATCTAATTATTTTCTATATTAATTTACTTCCTCTATTTCATTTTGAACTATTGCATTAAGTATTTTAAT